>VOPJ01008293.1:0-22113 GCA_014673585.1 Semibalanus balanoides
ACACGGCCCTTTGAGGCTGGGCAAGATTTCGTTAACGAGTGAGCCGCCGGCCACAGAGAATGAGCCGCGGACTATTACCGGCCGTGCTGGTATGATTTACCATACGGCCTGGTATGATTGACCGGCCGGTGGAGCGAAATTGGCCGCTAACTGCGGCAGGCATCAGTCACCCGGTCTGGCCGCTGGATTACCTGGTAATGACTGGCATGCCTCCGACACGGGACCGCCGTGGAGGGTCCACAGCGCAGGGCGGGACGGAGCAGTGTCATAAGGGTCAAAATCGTCCGTCATGCGCCGTGAACGTGATGCGAGCGAGGCCTCCGGGGTCATAGGTGATTCAACGGTGGGTATGTATCTTCACGATCATGATCATTAATGATAGCAGCTATGGTGTGTCATAATTTTGTGCTCGGGTGCCCATTATGTATATTTGCGGCTCGTGGCTTCAATCGGCTATAGAGCATAGCATGGGGTCACGGCAATCAGCCACAAGGACGATGCTCACAATGCGGATGTTCAACATCAAAGTTTGAGCGCAACATCGCATGATTTGAGGTTACATTATGGCATTGCTGGGCTTGCAATATTGACAACGGTCACTTATTAAATTATTTTCTGTTTCTAAATCAAACCAACTACCGGCATTTTGTTTATTTGTATTTTCTCCTTTACACGCGCCCTGGAGGGGGTGGGGGTGAAATCCACCCACCCCTAAGGTTTTTCGAGAATAGACGAAAACAGGTGCGTGTAGCGCCGCCGTTTTGTGTACCTGTTAGAAAATTACCGACCCACATAATGTAAAATTATTGACCTCGGGTCATTTCAGGTCAGGTCACCAGACCAAAACACGTGATAACCTTATTTCCAAAACGTTTGCGGTCACATGCAGCCACAGTTTTGGATAGATTTGTTTCAAACTTGCAGGATAGCATAAGGTCATAGATACCTACAAGTTGTTTATCTCCAATTTCTTTTATCGGTGACCTAAAGGTCAGGGTCAATTTCGTGACCACCAACATTTTTTGTCAACACATCTCGACAAAATGAAGAAAGAAAAGTGAAAACGGTACCAATGCATTTATCTCGTCGAGACACGTCTTCAAACATGCAACATGACCTACTTGGGTTATCACTTGACATTGACCTGAGGTCAAATTTCCCAGTTGACCAACATGCAAATAATTAAAAGCGCCTTGACGATACAAAAATGATGGCGTCAAATATATTGCTTTATCTTTATCAGGTAAAAAGTTATTTGCCAAAAACAGTTTTGCCAAAATAGTCTTTCGACCTTCAATGGCCTCTGGAGCCTAAAACAATAACATGAGCTCAAATTGAAGGACTTGTGGCGATTGAGAATTGGAAGAACTTCACAATGTTTTTAACCGTTTGTTCCTAGCTATCATAGTTCCCGAGATATATGGGGGTATCTGGAATGAAGTCCAAAATCTGGGAAATCTAACCTTTGATGACCTTTGGTGACCTTAATATTGGCATGACCTTAAACAAGAATATATATTCTTGGGATAGAGTTTATCTCGAGCTATCTACGCCCATGTATTTATTTGCCGCTAGGCTGCTTGTCGCTAGGATGCGTGGTTTTCGAGGTCATAGGGGGGACGAAATCCGCCCGCCTCCTCCAGGGCGTGTCAGAGTTGAGGCCCTCCAGGGCGAGTGTTAAGCGGTCCATATTACTGAATTATATATACTTTTCAAACGGCACATGGTCCGAAGAATGTTTCGACATTTTGCACGTGCGAACAAATTAATGCAATGCTTAGTATGCAAATTCCAAAAACTCGTGTTGTGGCAAAGACTGTGGTTAAGTTCTACCTGGATTAAACTCCCAAGGCACTCCTCTTGAAAAATAGACTATGGTGACGAGAAGTTTCCAGCGTCAAACTTTAAAACATGACGACAAATGCAGGACTGGATCACAATTATTTAGCATGGCGACTCAAAAGCACAATGTGCTCAGACATTCGCAGCAATAAACGGCCTACACGCCTGTTTCCGTCAACAGCGCTTACTCAAGAAAGTGACTACTTTATCTATAGAGTGGAAATCAAGGCCGACGTATGATGCTACTCTGGTGAAACGTCAGGTTATCGAGTGCTTTTGAACGAGCGCAGAGACCAGAAAGCAACAAACCAACGTTAAGGGTCACATATCAAAAATTTGTCTTGAATAATTCCGCTACACGTTTGACGATTACAGTTTTGACAAAATAAAATAATGGCATTTGACTCCGGACACTGGATGGATTATCCGGTCGGAAAACATAGTATATTTTTTGTTTCCTGCATCGACCTCCTTAAAACTTCATGACATGGTATGGACGGTATAACAATACATGAACAGCTTATATTATCTAACTTACTTTTTAATGAAATTATGTCTGCTGCTGTCTGTCTTTCTTTGGTCTGTTTCGTTCCATTCAACTTTGTGAGTTCGTTATACTTATTATGAGAACAAAAAGCTTCATCAAAAGTTTTGAACATCATTAACCATTTGAATAGTATCTAAGAAACTCAATTGTTGGCAGGATCGACATATGCACAAACATTGTGTGTATTGTGAATGGTTAATTACACTGCATCCTAATATTCTCTCCAACAGTCAAAACGGTCCTCCTACAAGTAAGAAAATGTCTGACTGTGTTATTAGTAATAACACAACACAGGCTTCCACCGATAATACCCGCTGTGCCGCCCATCATGATGAGCGGAACTTGAACTATACGCAAACCGCGAGGCACGGGTTGCGTTTGTGCACACCAGTGGTCACCTTAAATATAATCATCTTGCTCAATGTGCACACCAGCGACACCTAATAGGCACGGAGAGGGGTTTAGCAGTAACGTAACATATAGCCGTTCGCACCAATATTGAAAGTCTATAAGTCACTTCACAAACCCACGAATCCCTGGACGGGTGAGTACCTCGGTCAGTAAGACGAATAAAAAAAAACGTAAAAATGTATCTGTAATGCATAGATCGTTCCAGCGGAGCGGACGGGTTAGCAATATTTGGGGAATAGCCGTTTTCACGATGGCTTATTTTGCGCCAAATGTTTTAAACATTTTAATATGTTTAAAATGTTTCAGTAGTAGCCGTCTTCACGATGGACAAATTTGCGATAAATGTTTTAACCCTCTCTCTACGGTGCCGTAGGGCGAGGGTTAAAACATTTTTTTCGCAAATTAGTCTATCGTGAAAGCGGCTACAGCTAAAACATTTCAAAACATTTTAAAAAGCTTTAAAACATTTTGCGCAAAATAAGCCATCGTGAAAACGTGAATCAGACGTTAGCGGGTACTACATCATAATACCGACGAAGTTTTGTAGACCCGAAACCGAATCTTAGCTTAACCTGCCATTGGCTGGGGAGGGAGAATGGTCTCGGACAAACTTTCGCAATAATTCAAAAGCCAACAACGCTAACAAAACACAAATTAAGCACATTGTCCTATATCAACTAACGTCTTCCGTGCAACAATAAAACAGTTTCGGCATTTGTTTTAGATATACCAAATTTAGTGACGTCACTGCACACAAATTTGGTGGAAAATCAGTTTGAGTTTAACAGGCAAAAAAATACTATTTTGAAGAGAAATGCAATGCAGAAACTTGACAAGATATACAATGACAAGGGCTACACAATTTAAATCTCGGGTTTGTGAAAATGTTGGTTTTGGACCCTAAAAAAAAAACACGGGGGAAATGTTGTTACAATCGACATATCGAAAACCCATAAACCGGAACGTATGTTGGAAAACTACACATCGACAATACCTAAACGAAATTTCAAATCAATATCTTGATTTCTGACTAACTTATGGGATATGGCTCCTATAGTATGAGTAGCTCATGGCGTCATATTGTGAAATTGTTTTTCTGGCTTGTATTGACCAAATACAGGCAAATAAATACCAGTACCTACTGTATTTCTGAGACCAAACTGATCCAGCTGCATGCATTCTTAATCAGATTTATCCATTTCAAGTTTTAACGTTATGTGATTGTGACCTGATCATGACTTGAACTTGACACTAACTTCACGCTAATGATGTCAGGTGGTAGAATGACTATCATTATCAATTTGTGCGTTTATAATAACCCATACAACATGTGTTGCATGATTTTCGTAAATATTTTGCGCTTAGTGATCTTTTGTGACCTGCCCTTGATCTTGAACTTCGCCAACAATCTTACTTTACCTCATGTCAGATGTATCATGTATATAATATATTTAGGAGCAATTTGGGTGACCATGGCTGCTACTGTAAGCTTTGGATTGAAATAATGATCCATACACTCAAATGATTTGATTTTATCCTTTGACCTGACATTGACTTGACCTCTGACCTAAAAACCAAAAATTTAATAATTCCTGAGATTCAGCTTGTTCAGAACTTTCGATCGGTGCATGTTGCGTCCAAATCGGACCATTGGTTCGGTAGTTAGATAGGGAGAGGGCGAAAAAGTCGCCCCCCCCCACCGAGCCAATGGAAGGTGGCTGGAGACCCCAGCTAATGCCGGGTTAAGTCTTGTTTCGAAATTACTTAGTGTGGCGAGGATTTTTTTACTGTAATCCATTTTTAGACCCGCTCTACCTTTCGGTTTTCTCGGCTCAAAACACCTCGTCAATGTGAACTATTCCCTTTAACACCTTCAGTTCTTGATCGGGGTGTTTTATACTCACACAATGAGGAGTTTGGGCACACAACGGCAATAGACAGTTATTCAGCCTAAACAGATTTAATAATATTTCGAGCCATTCCCAAAAATATCGTTATAAAATATGCAAGAGAGAGAGAGAGGAATGCAAACTTTTCACCAGCGGGGCAGGGTTATTGCATTGGAACCACTTAACGCCGAACAATGGGCTTTCCCCAGCAGTTTCTGATGCTCCCAATGATGACTGGAAACCCCGCCAATGCTAGCTGGTGACTTGCACAACTTCGATAGACGCAACAGCAAAAGCGGCACAAGATCAACATTGTCCTTCCATCGATAACGACTACATGGTCACGATCTAGCACGAAACCCATCGCGACGACGGGAAAAATATTATTCTAACACCATCTCACCGCCACCAAAACATCCCATGTTCCGACACGTGCTATGACGTCTCACTGCCGTGTGCGGGGGCTGTTCAAGCTGCGAGAATCTGTCTCCAGCTGGTCACGTGACTCAATTCATCCCCCGCTAACGACCATCTGAACAGTCACGATCTGACCACGGAGTACGCGGCCTCGTGTCGATCCGGACACTACCCCGCCCCAGTCACTGGCACCGCCACCCCTGCACTGTCACCCTAGCCGCCACCCTAGGCTCCGACCGCCCGCCAACCCGCACCTCGCCACCGCCACCGCCGCGCCGCCACCGCCGCCGCGCGGTCGCCGTCCAGTCCTCAACTTCGGTGAAGCACCGCTGACCGGCACGCCAGGGCAAATTTATGCACAGCCTCGCTTCCTCGACTCATGTAGGGTGATGGACGAAGCGCCCGTATAGTCAGGACCCATTTTTGTGTCTGTTCTGGCCCTTTGTCCGCCCGCCCTGGCTCGCGGAGCCCTCGTGAATGGGTCGAACATGCCGTTAAAAAACCCTGCGAGGGCCATGTTCGCCGGCGCGCTGCCGGGCCGCTGCGTTCCGCTGGCCCAATCCGCCGCTGTCATCGCCGCTGCATCCCCGCTGCTGTCCCGCTTGTCATCCAACCGCTGCCATCACCGCTGCCATCCCGCTGTCAGATCCCGCTGTCCACCCCGCTGCCATCCACGCCGTGCTGTTCCGCCTGCTCCAGCTCGCTGTCCATCCACGCTGTCCATCACTTCATGCGTGAGCCGCGCCATCCCCGCTCCATCAATAAAGCCGCTTCGCCCTCAATTCGCTGCCGTCCCGCTGCTGTTTCACTGCATGTCATCCGCTGCATCCGCTGCCATCCCGCTGCCATCCCGCTGCCATCCCGCTGCCATCCCGCTGTCATCCCGCTGCCAGCCCGCTGCCATCCCGCTGTCATCCCGCTGCTGTCCCGCTGCCGGGACGGATGAGCTGGCCAGCACGTGCCAGAAACGTCAGCCATCGTCCGGCCGGCGGCCGCCGTCAGTGATCGTCAATGGTTGCCTCTTGTGCGGGGCACCGTCGGCGGCAAGGCGCACGCACTGGCAGGATGGGGCGACAATGCCAGGTGTGGTATCGCATGCTCGGCTTGGCTCGACAGTCGGCTCGGCTTCGGCTCGGCTCGGCTGCGGTAGTCGGCTGGTAGTCGCTCGGGCTCGGCTCGGCTCGGCTCGGCTCGGCTCGGCTCGGTAGTCGGCTCGGCTCGGCTCGGCTCGGCTTCGCTTCGGCTTCGGTAGTCGGCTCGGCTCGGCTCGGCTGCGGGCTCGGCTCGGCTCGGCTCGGCTCGGCTCGGCTCGGTAGTCGGCTCGGTAGTCGGCTCGGCTCGGCTCGGCTCGGCTCGGCTCGGCTCGGCTCCGGCTCGGCTCGGCTCGGCTCCGGCTCGGCTCGGCTCGGCTCGGTCGGTTGGTCGATTACTGAGTTGGCTATTGTGTTGGTGGTAGCGATTGGTCTATATGGGCGTTTCAGAAGGCTAGACCGAAAGGTGGATCACGGTCACCGCTGAGTTTCTGATGCGTAACTGGCATGTTGAAGAGGCATGACTGGTTGTCAAGCTGAGCGGAAAGGTGAGAATCACGACATGTCGGTAAATACACATGAGATGATGTGAACATGCTCATTACTATTACTATTATTATTATTATTATTATTATTACCTCTAAGACATTGCTTTGCATTGCTTTACAACAGTCTTTGCTTTATCCAGCTTTATTACGAGCGAGCGCTTCGCGCTCGCTCGTCTTTCCGTGGTATGTGGGAAAAACCTGAGTATGAGCGGCCCAACATGACCCGTTGCGACGCTTTTGAGAAGCTACTATCTCTGTAACCGCACTTCCGATCGGCAAGCGGTCTTCTTTGCTGAGCAGCCCCAACCAACCTACTTTGTTTTAGACCAACGCCGACTCATGTGGGTGACTACCATTGCGCGTGGCGCGTGCTGCGTGAGGGGTGTTGAAAAGTGTTTTCTTACCAAATCTCCGCAACGGCTGGGCAGATTGTGTACAAATTTTGTGCGTGGTTAGGGACCTCTCAGTCGCCACTTTCCCACAAGTCAGGGGTGGAAGCCTCCACACGTGCGAACCCTTTTTGAATCTCAGAAACTACTTGCCCGATCGAGTTGAAACTCATCATACATTTCCTTTGCACTCGCTCGTTCATCGCCAACTTCGGCGCTTTTCTGGTATTATGCAAATTAAATTGGTCTATTTAATAACAATTTCCATCATATAATGTATCGAGGTAAAACGTGTGGGTATGCACGTCATGCAAATTGCACGGCCGGCATGGCAGATCTTCTGATCGCTCTGATCCCACAACAGGCTGCGCTGATCCGGCAATCTACGGTAATCTGCCACTGCTCACCATGACCTTTGCGGCAAATACTCCCGAGACTTTTCGTCTTCTGCACCCATCCGTTTCTCCCCGTCTCCATCCAGTCCAGCACTATCATTCATGTAAAGAACTAGCTTCTCATTTAGTGCGCAACCTCGTCTGTAGTCTCATCAGTCATATGCTGATAGTGCCTCCCTAGCTCAGGTTGTGCCATTTATAATCTGGCAACAGTGGAGTTATTTGTATTCAATGTGCCAGTCTGACCCAATCCAGTCCATTATGGTCAGCCGTACAGCTGATACAAATAGCCGGACAAAAACGACGCCGTCCGATGAGAGCGGGCCGTATTATGGCGGGGCAAAACAGCCGCAATATTATGGCGGGCCAAAACAGCCGCACAGCTTCTGTCGGCAGCTTTCTGCGTTGAAAGAGTATTCCAGCTGCCCCCCACCCAACGCCCATGACTGACCCCAGCCTTCGTCATCCGCTGCAATCGCCATCACCAGTTAAAGGCGGATAAAAATGAATACATATTGCCGTGACTTAGCCCCAACGCCCATTTTGATTATTAACTCCATTCTACGGTCCTGCAAATCGAAACATGCCGTTAAACGATATTTCCAGCGGTTTGATTGAAGATGTAGGTACGTGCTTGTTTATTTAGCTAATAATCACCAACGGGCAGTTCCCAGTAACGGGTGTAGTCATGTAGTCAGTACTTGGATGAAGCACAATTTTATTGCAGCGTCAAACTTAACCCTCGCACTACGGGAGCGTTTTTCACCTTCGCCCTACGGAGCAGGGACAATCATGGATCGGGTGCACCCATGGGTGCCCAGTGCCCACTCAATTCTTCCGACTGTCTGGGTTGGGTATCCATTTTTTGACTTTTCATGGGTACTGGGCGGGCATGGGTATGGCAATTTTTTAATAATGTCGCTAAGTGTTATTTCTTACTTGACAACCAGATGTTTAACCAGGTAAATATGTTTGTTAAATGATATAGGACACTTAAACAATAGACCTTCTCTCGGCAATTAATATGGTACAAACAACTAAATCCGATGGTAAGTATATAGAGCGAAAAGAGTTATCAGTTTGTAATCATGAATACAATATCGCGCTAAGTCTGATATACCACCTGATCGCACTTATAGCGCTAATGTGCACTTGCAAAGTGAGATTCGATAAGTTTTCGAGAATACGTCGAACGAGAACACTCGGAGTACCACGCCGTGCATACAATCTATCTCAGTAAGTTATTATTCGCACATTTTGAAAACAAGTTGGCTGATCAGAATGATATCACTATGCTCTCTGAGAACGAGACGAGAGCTTACCCGATTCTCCGCATTAAACATAGTGAGACATCTTTTCCCTACCACGCACGTTGGCATACAATACGAGCTTAGTCGCATGGCCGGACAGACTGACTTTTTAGACGCACAAGTACATATTTTCCGCATGAGGTGTCGAATCACTAGGGTCTATTGTTACCCACTCATTAGGTATGCTAGCAGTTATATCCACTTTTGGGAGTGTATTAACACTCCAGTTAATACATCCCACAGTTCAGCACAGGTCAATGCGGAGAAACAAGTCTTCGGCCATGCACTAATTCTCGTTATAGCCATAAAAGTCACCAGCTAGGGTAATGGTTGCAATTGTGAAAATAAATTATCGCCCTATCTGAATGGGGCCCAATGGGCATGGGTATCAATATTATGAATTTGAATGGGTCTGGTCTGGGTATGGACTTGGTGTTCATGGGCTTCGGCTGGGCTGGGCTTGGGGGTTCGGGCACCCATGATAGTCTCTGCTACGGAGGGATGGGGCCTGACAGGCCCCCTGCTAACTTCCAAACCAAGCAACATAGAGCAATGCAAACAAACAGCATGTTGCCTGTCATGTGAGGAATTTGATGGTATATAATTTTTAGGTTTCAGGTCAACGGGTGACCTTCCAGATCAAGTGAATGACATGACATAAGATCGACCACGTCCAAAAGTAGCGCTTTTGCTAAGACCGTCATAATTAGTAAAGTTATGAAAATAAAACGATTCGGTTAGCGTCAAGTTGTTGGTCCATGAATGAGCTATCTGACTATATATCGATTTTTAGGTCTGGGTCAGCTAATACCCTCTTAGGTCACATAAATCGTCACCACAGAAGATTATTGCTTTGGGCAATTAGCATTAGCAACCTCTACTCGATCCCGTCCAGAATAGCAATCAGAAATCCTCAAAATTAGGAAATTGTAAATGGCATGCAAATCAAAAGGCATGTTCCTAGACCAGTTTTGTCTCAGACCAAACAACAAAAAATGTATGTGTTCGCATCTGGCCAACAAAAATCCCAAAAGTGATTAAAAAATGACGCCATAAGTTTCTTTCACTTAAGAGACATCAGTCAATCAAAAATAGAGATATTATTTATACATTTTGCTCGGGTATTGCATATAGTCAATTCTCTCACTTTCTTAACATCATTTAAAATTTAGATTTGTAGTAATTTTTCCAAAAATATGAGTTTTTTTACTTTTGGGGAGTCAAAAATCCAAATTTACGGATTTCCGAGATTGCCATTTTAAAGAAAATGTAATTTTATGTTTCACCGTTTTCCATTTGCTATTAGCTGCAAAAGTATATTTTCTACGATTTTTTAAATATTTATATTTTTCGCAAACATGACGTCACTATAACAACATCATCTCTTGAACTACTTAACCACTTTCAATGAATTTTCGACAGCATACGTATAAATTTTGTTGACTCAGCTACTGAAAATTTCAGAAGGACGCGCTTCATGGGTAAAATTTTATTCGAGAAGAACCTCAGGGAAGCCTGTCAGGGGCGAGGCCCCCCTGACAGGCATCGCAGGGCGAGGGTTAAAGTTGCTTAGAACGGCAAGTCAATAGAAGACTGTAAGAACGCGCGAGTTGTATAACCGGTTGTCTCATGTGATATAAGGTAGACATATTTTGATAGTGTGATCTAGATACTGGCGATCCATATGCTGTCTATTTTCACTGACATCGTTGAATTGTTCAAAATGAGCTCGACAAAATGAATTACGCTATCACCGGTAATTATTCAATTAATCCTTCTTTCTGAATGGCATTAGCATATAGTTCACCAAGCACTCCCGGATATTTAATCATATTTCTGCATGTTATCATCACATGACCAACTAGATGAATCAGCCAAGTATCTTGTGTGAAACCCTGGTTCATCTGGTACATCACATTGCATTAAGCACTGTTTCATCTACCATTGACGCCCTAACAACACACGACTCACGGTCAGAATCATATCCCTCCAATAAAATAGTCCTCCATTAGAAAGCGCATGCATGATAAGCACGAAGCATGGTGCAGTAGCTTTCTTCGTAGGAGCTGAAGCATCGCAGACCAATGTACACATCCATAGCCCCATATACATGCATATCAGCAAGGATAACCCGTTAACCCTTGCTATCAGCTCCGTAACGGCCCCATTAACCAACTCTAAATGGCTCGGATTACTCTTTTGCACACGACAGTGCTGTAGCAGCAGGTCGCAGTGACAGCGCCCCAGCTCTGGCGGGGTCTGCAGCTTCTCTCTCTCCACTGCTGCTGGGGTCGTATATTGGGCCCGCCACCGACAGTGCAGCTGATACAATCACCCACTTCAGACGGTGGGACCCTCAGCCAGAGCCTCGGCCAGACAGTGGTGACGGACGAAGGTTAATGACGAAACTCATCCGGCGAGATACGACCACTCCAAGTGGGGTCACCCGGCGACATCGTAACACCACCAGACCCGCCCTCGGCACCGTCTACGCCCTCCACCAGCTCACTACGACCTCCCAGGATCGCGCAGCACTCACCCTAAAACAGTGTCGTGGTCTCCCTAGTCCTTTTCCCTGCGCCGTGCAACACTCACCTAGTGCCGCGGGCCGTTGCTGGAAGCGGGCGGCGATGGGCTCGGCGAGGATGCCGACGCTGAGCTGGAGGCCGTGGACGATGACGTTGACCAGCACGTGGCAGAGCACCACCATGTATCCCCAGCCTCCCTCCAGGTAGTAGTGCTGCGCCATGGTGGCGGTGACGACCCGGCGACCTGGCACGGTCGAGGCCGGCCGGCTGGCCACAACCACACGCTCCCCGCTGACAGGCTCTGACTCGAGGCCGGAGTCGGCCAGGGCGCTGAGTCCACTGATCTGACGCTCCAGCTGGCGCCGGCCGAGGGAGGGGAGGGATGAGGAGCGGGCCACTCGGCCGGTCCTGGAGCCGCCCCCGACCCCGACCCCGACCCCGACCCCGACCCCGGCCCCGGAGTCATCAGAGCAGCCACTAGGAGGGTCCATCGCCGCAGGGCGTGAGGTCAGCACTAGGGAGGCAGCGGCGTCGGCAGCCGCGAAGGCATCCTCGATAGTTCAGTCCCGCCTGCTCCGTGGAGTTGAGGGTTCTTGGAGACGAGACACTGACGATGAAGCTTTCCAGGCGCTGGAAGTTCTGCAGACGCTGATTGCAGACGCTGGAAGCTTAAAGCTTGCTGAAGTTCTCCTCTGCTTAGTTATTCGAGCTACCGACAGCAAAGGACTTGAAAAGCCGTTCAGCACGCGCCGGATGATTCACTGACGTATTGACCTCTGATGTCACTGACGTACTGATTGCAGCCTCGACCTGCAATGGCAATTCGTCCAGCGTTGAGCACAGACTGACCTCGACTCCTGAACGAAATGAGATTCGACCGTGAGCTCAGATGGCGTCACAGCAATGCGCCCGCGGCTCCGCGCGAAGACATTGGTTTGGCGCCACGCAGCGCCCCCTATTGCTCTCGGACAACCTCTCTCAGGTGGCTGGCGAATGGCCGATGGATCTATCTATCCGCGATGATTTATATTTTAAAGTCCCGGGCGCTCGCCGGGTGGCCGCAGGTCGGCATTCAGACCGCGCAGTGACGCGCTTCTTTACGATGCACCCGCTTTGTAGGCGGCAGTTCGGCCCGGCTTGCCGCAGATGACTTGCACCGCCCTTCGCGTCGCACTAAATTGTGTGACCAGTAAAAAGCAGTCGCCTTTCAACCGCGCGACACCCGATTCACGACATCAGCGGCGTGTCATAAGCGTTAGCATCGGCGACGACACCGTATCGCGACCCGGTGTCCGCGGCGATAGTGACGCACGAGCGTGTAATGTCACCTCCCGAGGGATATCACTGGCTGACCCGGGCTCTCCCAGCCAATAAAACGGTCACAGCCTCTAATGCAGCCGGTACTAGTGCTATATAAATGCCGCATTGCCTCTGCGGCAGTCCGCAGGCGGTTCGATTTGCGCCGTGAGTGCCGCCAGGCGGCCGCCTTTGAAGCGGCGCGCCGTGTGGCGACTGTGGCGCACCACCGCGCCGCTTTCTCTGAGCTGACACCGCGCCGGGATTCGCTGAGGCGCGCGCGGGGTCGTGCCGCGCCGGGAGCGTCGCAGCAGCTGCACCACTGCGCCGGGAGCGTCACAGCAGCCGCCACTGCGCCGGGAGCGTCGCGGTAGTGCAGCGTGTGTCAGCGGCTCATGGCGCCGGCTGTCAGCGGCTCAGGGCGCCGGCCGGCCAGCGTCGCCCGGGGCTGTGTTGATTGGCGGCCGAACGCCGGCGATCCAGGCTGATAGATCAATTAATGGGCCGGCTGGCCGGCTGGCGGCCGGACGCCATTCAATGCCTGCAGGACACCTGCCGATCGCGGGCATTCAGCTTGTCAGGCTCGCCTGCAGTCTGATGGAGAAACAACTGAAACTCGCCTTTGTTCCGCCTGGGTTCCGCCTGCTTTCCGCCCGCATTCCGCCCGCATTCCGCCCGCATTCCGCCCGCATTCCGCCCGCATTCCACATACAGAGTACTAGCAATCCGCCTGCTGTTTGCCTATATTTGTCCTGGGAACTGCTGAGATCCGTCTGATATCCATCTGGCTACTCTTACTACAGGCGTCGTGGCGAGCCCGTTATCCGTCAGCTTACTGGAGCTTCGCCAGCTCTGCGCGGCCAGCCTATCTCCGAATCGATTTGTAAACGTTCCACTAACGGGTCCACAACATTCGATGACGGCTCTCTGGACAAATTAACCAGATCGCATTCGGAGCAGACACGCTCAGACGGACGGAAACCGTGTCGCTGCTTTAACTGGAGCGTTCCCCGAAGTCTGTCTGTCTGGGTTCTATAATCGAGCCACATCGAAACATCAATGGACAGAGAGAAGGGAGCAGGAACGTGGCCTGCTGGCCGAGCGCCACTGCAGGAGTGCAAAGTAGAATGGCACCGGAAATGAGAGGTGAAACCGGCCACACCCACTCAACAGGAGATGGGTCGGCCCGACCAGGGATGACCCAGGGTCGCGATATGAAACCGTAATTGCACGGCGCATGCCTATTTCGTTATATACATGGGAAGGCCCCACGCCCAGTGCAATTCGTTCGACGGTTTCGAAAGGCTAACGTTGAGTTAAGGGACAGAACGTGAGAATGAAAACGTTTGGCTTGCAATGAAATGGTATATCTATTAATTATGCAGCTTTGTTCCTTTGTAACAATGTATGCAATGCATTCGACGGTGGTGCATAGGCAGAGCATTAGGATATAGTTAACTGGCTGACTGCAAAATACAATCACAATGGAAGTGAGGTTGTAAATACAATGTAAAATCGTCAAAACACTGTCTATTAGGCCACTTATAGGACCTTGAGTTAAATACATCTTTAAGGGAGCGGTGCACCACATCAATCTTTGAGAAGGCATATGAAGTTAAGTAGAAACAATAATGATGCACATATGCTGAGAAATGACCAGTGAATACAAATGAAGAGTTGGACAATAACAAATTGCACGCACGTGGCATTTGCCATAAATCAGTATTATTTTAGTTACCGGAATCATAAACTGGAAACCAGGAACGTAGTCAAGGGGGACGGGGGCCATGCTCCTGAACAAAATACGTTCAAACTAGATAGAAGGAAATTTTCTCACGACCCCTGTCAGCAGTGTATGGTTTCCCGACGTGCCCCCCTGAAAAAAATCCTGGCTACGTGCCTGCTACAAACTTCCATGCTTTCTTTGAATTTTATACTTCCTATTGAATATGCAATGCACCTTAATTGCTTTTAATTACATGCACATTTTACAGCTATTTTCACTTTATAAATACACTTCTGCAACATGGTGTGTGTTTCTAATTGACTGTGAACTAGTCATTATAAGAATGCATCTATTTGTATAAAACTGTAAATTATAACCGCATAGTTCCCTTCCATTTTGTGTCCCAAAGTACAAATACCTTTATGGTCACCATATATCTATATTGTTGCGGTGGCCAGGAAACGTTTCACCTTTGCATTGGTTTTGAACTGAGATAGCCATTATCTTTGGCCGTTATTGAAATGTATAAATTAATCAAAACCCTTTTTAACCCGACGTTGGCTAGGGGGGGATAATTACGCCCTCCGTAAGGGATTTTCGCAATAGCTGAAAAACGGACAGCGCTATCAACGCGGAACTTCAGGTATATTTTTTTCGTACATCACTATGACGACTACAGTGCACATATTTTTTTTCGGTAATTCTTTGGATTGTATCACATTTAGTGACATATCTACATACGAGTTTAACGCAAATAAATATCAGCTGAATTTCGACCGGCCGTACAAAAACCATTGATGAATACAAATGCAATAACTTTCAAAAGAAACGGGCTTAAAAATGTAAATATCAGACTTGTGAAAATTTAGGTTTTGACCTGTAACAAGGAAATACAAATACAAATGCAATTAACCCTAGCCGTTTCTCACCATCGCCGTACGGGGGGGGGGGCTGACAGACCCCCCTGTTAACTTTCAAACCAAGCAACATAGATCAACGCGGTAAAAACCAGCATGTTTCCTGTCATGTGAGGAATCTAAAAGTATAGCATTTTTTAGTTCAGTTCAACGGGTGACTTTCCAGGTCAAGTGCAAGACATAAAATCGACCATGTCCAAAAAAAGCGATTTTTCTCAGACCATCGTAATCATTCAAGTTATACAAATAAAATGATTTGGTTAGCGTCAAGATGTTGGTCTTTAAATTATCTATCTGACGATAGCCGTTTTCACGATGGTTTATTTTGCGCGAAATGTTTTAAAACATTTTTAAATGTTTTAAAATGTTTTAGTAGTAGCCAGTTTCACGATGGACTAATTGGCGAAAAAATGTTTTAATCCTCGCCCTACGGTCCCTTACGGCGAGGGTTAAAACATTTCTCGCAAATTAGCCCATCGTGAAGACGGCTACCACTCGAAATATTTTAAAACATTTTAAAATGTTTTAAAACATTTCGCGCAAAATAAGCCATCGTGAAAACGGCTGATATATCTATTTTTAGGTCTGGGTTAGTTAATGACCTCTCAGGAACGAAAATCGTCACTATAGATGAAAATTGTTATGGACGATTAGCATTAGCAACCTCGACTCGATCACGTCCGGAAAACGGTCATAAAACCTGAAAATTATAAAGTGATAAATGTAAATAAAATGCATATTCCCAGTCCAGTTTTGTCTCAAAAAGATGAAGCATTTATTTGTTCGTATCTTGTAAAAAAGGTAAGAAAAGGTGAAATTGAAAAAATACGTCATGACTTTCTTACATTTCGGAAGCCATCGCTCAGTCAAAGTAAGAAATATTGCTTTGAAATTTTGCTCGAGTCCATACTAAGTTCTCACACATATATTCCTTTTTTAACATCTTTTCAAATTTGAAAACTTTTGCACTTAATGATGTAACTGTTCACGTTGGCCGACCACACTAGTATATCGAAACTGCTTACAAGACGGGCTCCTCCCCAAGACGCCTTCACGCTCGGCCAATCAAAGATCAGGCTCAAATGAGAGAAGCCTATAAATTGCACGATGACGTCATAATCGCTCAAGTAATCGAATGCAGCTATATAAGGGCGATCAGTTATTTAGGACTGAATGGAATGCTCTAATTGTTGGGGGTGCACAACAGTTCCAACTGAATGTTCTATTTCAGCCTCAGTCAGATTTACTACTGCAGATAAACTTCATTTGCCGGCACCATTCATCTTCTGCCTATTGCAGGAGACAGTCATGAAGACAAATCTTCCCAAGGACCATCGCTCATTAAGAAATCAATTATCTGTCTCCCTCACGAAACAGTCAGAGCTTGTTCGTGCTAATTTCAGTCCCAGATTGTTGTTGAATCGTGCTAACTTGAGTGTACGATTTTTTACGACTCTCACCCAACGAAATGCCACGCAAAGTGGCATAAAGGCAACAAGCTGAAAAAGTGCAGAAATGCACACAGCTCTCTCGCAAGTAAATCGCGTCTCGCGACTTCCATTGAAACACACGCGACACTTCCCGCTCGCGTCGCGTGTCTCGCATCTTGCAGTGCCGCTGCGAAATTGCTTTGAGATCTCGTCCCCGAATCGCGGGTGATACAGCGGCGTTATCTTGCATGCGAGAGAGTTGGTTATTGGTCAACTTTTCCGCACGATTTTAGAGCGAGACGAGATTTTCGAGCGAGGTGACTCAGACGCGGGAAGCGATTGCCCGCGAAACGCAAATTGTGTTGTGTTTCAGCTTTTAGTGTTCAATTCATACGGTCAAAAAGAAGGAAGTTAAAAAGTATATTGATGACAGGAAGTATTCAAACAGCTACATAGATAAAAAATAGTGCAGTGTTGCATGTCGCGGTTACAATTGGACTTGGCGAATTATTTTCTTTTTTTAGCTTAAAAACAACTAGCTGTAAATCCTGTAAATAAACTGGTTCTATCACCGTCAGTGAAACGGTTTCAATCAAATCTCATTGAGTCGACGTGGATGATTCACATTCAACGTTTCCCATTTGCAACTGCAAAGTTAAACTGATATAAAGGGTCAAGATTCTGGGTATTACCTACTTTTAAATCCAATCCAAGCTGGGAATGGCATATCTACATCTTTTTGCTTTTACATGATATTAATAACTCGCACGCGAATACAATATGAGCTGCCAGCAGCGATCAGGCATCTGATTATACGGTCCCTTATGTTTCCCCACAACGGCTACTGCATATAATGTCTTGGTTTGCCGCTTAGAAACTTCGAAAGAGAAGAGTTCAATAAGTAGTGATCTTCGAAGTCAGCATTGTTAGCTATTCACATTGCGGGACTCGTGGCATTGTATCTAGCGCGCTGATCGAGTTATGGTGGTCGGAGATCCGGACATCAGCGTGCATCTAACGCTTTATCTGCATCTGCTAAAAACACAGCCTTGGGTGGAGACCACCCCGGCACCCTGGCCGTGGCGGGACAACTTTGTAGAGACCGTTTGATTGTTTGCAAGCCTTGGTATTTTAACAATACAAAAATGCAAATATAACCCAGCATTCAAATGCATCACTCGATATTCGAACTATCTGTATTTTTTCTTCTCTTTTTATCACGAGCCCTACGGCCAGATGTATATAGATATTACTTAAGTAAAAAAACATTACTTTAACACATTCGGAACGCTTTCGAAATGGGAGGCACAGGTAGTCGAGAAGGCTGCTCCTTGCCAACTTTGTCTAGATGAGGACCTCGGGCAGGTCCGAAAACGAGTTTTCGAGTTTTCGGAGGAGGCACAGTTGGGGTGGTAATCCTCGGTCTAAGTAAGACATCACTTCCGATCCAAGTGAGTGCCGCCGGCGCTTACGACTCGAGGGGCGCCACCTACACTCGCGAGTGGCACCTTCGGTGACCAGACGCGCAAAAGAGACGCCCTGGATCGTGATGCCCCTTCCCCCGCCACGGCTGACCACTTGGTTGCGCCCCTGTCCTCGGCATGGCCGTAGTCAAGGGGGAGGGGCACGGAGACCATGCACCTCCCCCTGAGAAAACCAAATTAAACACCATAAAAATGGAATCCTGCTGACGACCCAACCTCCCCTCCCCCCCCCGGTCAACAACATTTGGCTGAGGAGCGAAATTTGATTCTGCTACTGACGTGGCTTCCCCCTCTGATAACAAATCTGTCTACGTAACAGCTGGTCCTCGGGCCTCGACCGGGGCAGCTTTGCAACAAATTCTCTACCCATGAACACATCAGGGGCTCGTAATAGCTACGTGAAGAAATATGTACCCAATACAATCAGTAAACTCTTTTACTTCCCTTAACTTATAATGCCGCCTCACAGTAACGGAGATCGCGCAACCGTCATGTATAAAACTTATCCCGTTCTAACTCCGCACTGTTCTACATAGTCCATAACATCGTGAAATCTGACAAATTCGCTAAGCTGCAAACAAAATAGGTTCAAGCAGCCCGCAATATTCAGCTACGACCATGTAAAAGTTCCTCCCACAGCTTACTTCCACGGGAGCGCGGGAGAAACAATACGGAGCAATCAGCCGTGAAAGGCGACTTCTGTGTAGATGGAACGCCCGTCGATCTACCAGAGCCTATAGTAGCAGGAGCCGAGCAGCACAAAACGCCACGAACAGTCGGCACATTCAGTCGTACTGCAGCCAATGCAAATGCCGCCTTATCGGCCGGCAGCATCTGTTAGCCCAGGGCCACCAGATCTTGTCATTGCTTTTACTGCAGCAAATGCCTCATTGAGAGGCCGTTCCACTCTTCAACACTCGGAGGAGTCGGGGCACACCTCTCGTGGCGTGGTGTGACGTCAATTAGGCGGGATCTGTTAGCGTTCTATGACGTCAGATAGTAGACGGAGAAGGCGGGACTCACTTCCTATTCAGGGGGAGAAGGGGGAATCGCCTATCTTTCAGCGCTGTGTGATTTCGAAACTGAGTCCAAGTTACATTTGATCGGGAATACAAATGTTAAAACTTGACCACAAACAATCATTTTTTTTTCATAATAGCATTTTATAATTAATAATGATTAAAGCGGCGTAACATAAATGTAATAAATCTTCTTCTGGAAAATGTATCAAAAGGTTGCAACAATGTCATCATAGTCGATGCTTCTACATTGCGCCAAACACGTTGGCGACATTTTCCAGCCAGCTTTTGTCACTCACAACCTCTACCTCTATCAAACATTGGCACTTGACGTCATACAGCAACTACACCTATATCTATCGGCAGCTTTCAGCGACACCCACACCCGGATATAATGACAATGCACGCCGCCTAACTGGGCTCTGTCGATGACCGACCAATGGCCACTTCAGGCCGCCCGTGACGTCATATCCTCCACTCTATCGGTCATGGGCCACTCGCAAATTGTCAATTTTAGGCCAGCGGTGCCGCGCGGCCGATCAACCTGCCGATAGGTGCTCTGAAACAAATGCAGGAGGGAGACTATCAAGATGGCAGCCTCGCACCCACCGCGTGGCAGCCTCACACCCACCCCGTGGCAGCCTCACACCCACCCCGTGGCAGCCTCACACCCACCCCGTGGCAGGATAACACCCACCGCGTGGCCAGCCTCAAAACCCACTCCGTGCAGGATAACACCCACCGCGTGGCAGCCTCACATCCCACCCCGTGGACAAGCCACAACCGCACCCCGTGCAGGCCCCTCACATCACCCCGTGGCACCTGCACCCCCACCCGTGGCAGCCTCACACCCACCCCGTGGCAGCCTCACACCCACCCCGTGGCAGCCTCACACCCACCCCGTGGCAGGATAATGACGGTGTCCGCAGCAGCGCCGGCGAAATGAGGAGGGAGGAGACAGCGCGGGACATCTCTGGGGGAGACGCAGGTGTCATCTGAGAAGAACAAGTGTCATGTATGGGGAACAGGTGGGGAACGTAGGATGAACAGATGGGAGGTGTCACCTATGATCTGGGGAAAACAGGTGGGTATTGTATGATGAGCAGGTTGGAATGGACGATGAATAGGTGGGGAATGTATGATGAACAGGTGGGAATGTATGATGAACAGGTGTGGAATGTTTGATGAACAGGTGTGGAATGTATGATGAACAGGTGAGGAATGTATGGTGAACAGATGAGAATGTATGATGAACAGGTGGGGATTGCATGATGAACAGGTGGGGAATGTAGGATCAACAGGTGGGGATTGCATGATGAACAGGTGGGGAATGTAGGATGAACAGCTAGGGAATGTATGATGAACAGCTGGGGAATGTATGATGAACAGGTGGGAATGTATGATGAACAGATAATAATGTATGATGAATGTATGGGGGTGGTGGGAATGCATGATGAACATATGGTAATGTATGATGAACAGGTGGGGAATGTATGATGAACAGGTGGGAATGTATGATGAACAGGTGTGGAATGTATGATGAACAGGTGGGGAATGTATGACGAACAGCTGGGAAATGTATGATAAACATATGAGAATGTATGATGAACAAGTGGGAATGTATTATGAACAGCTGGGGAATGTATGATGAACAGTTGAGCATGTATGATGAACAGGTGGGAATGTATGATGAACAGGTGGGGAATATATGTATGGTGAACAGGCGGCAAATATATGTATGGTGAACAGGTGGGGAATAAAGGCTGAACAGGTGGGAAATGTATGATGAACAGACCGTGGGAATGTATGATGAACAGATGGGGAATGTATGATGAACATGTTGGTAATGTATGATGAACAGGTGGGGAATGTATGATAAACATGTTGGTAATGTATGATGAACAGGTGGGGAATGTATGATGAACAGGTGGGGAATGTATGATGAACAGATGGGAAATATATGTAGGGTGAACAGGTGGGAAATATATGTATGGCGAACAAGTGGGGAATGTATGATGAACATGTGGGAATGTATGATGAACATGTGGTAATGTATGACGAACAGGTGGGAATGTATGATGAACATGTGGGGAATGTATGACGAACAGGTGGGGAATGTATGGTGAACAGGTTGGTAATGTATGATGAACAGATGTGGAATGTATGATGAACAGATGGGGAATGTATGCTGAACATGTTGGTAATGTATGATGAACAGGTGGGGATGTATGATGAACAGGTGGGGTAAACGATGAACAGGAGGGGGATATGTGATACATAGGAGGGCTTGAATGACATACGGGCGGAGTAGCAATAGAGGATTGGTGGCGTCAGATGGATGAATGGACGTACGGCTGTGGCTCGCCCATCGTAGCTGGTGATTATGGCTAGCTAGAAGTGGTCGCCACGGGGCTTCCTTCTCAAGCATGGGTTGTATTTGAACATTTGCCGTCATACCCGTGACAGTACTTTTGTCAACGTTTTCGTGGTGCATCATGCATTCAAGTTTGTCAAATGACATTTTAACACATGACTTAATCAGGTACTTAAGTGACCGAACGAGGAAAAATAGTCCTTTTTGTCCATTAGCAGTCCATCTAAATATACTCAATTTATATCTAACCCAAGTTCGCGTATACCCATGAGTATATACGTGGCCTATTGTAAATACCAGTAGCCATGAGGCCTATGAGGCCTGGAGGCCTGCCCACTGTCCAGCCATGGCAACAAGCTGCCCTGTTCCAATTGATTTTGAACTACGAGGATAACAAATGCGACTTTGAGAATGGTCGCGATTTCACCGGAGTTATGGTCGGCGTCAGCAGGCCTGTTCGGCTAGTTTAGCGGCCATGATCAATGACATCGCCGCTGAATGGTATTCGACGAGCAGCTGTCAGCGATCCCATGTGGCATTCCCTTAACCCTATTAGTGGC
>VOPJ01008294.1:0-22113 GCA_014673585.1 Semibalanus balanoides
GAGAACCACACTGGTGACCAGTCCAACTGGCGAAGGGTCTGACAAAATGTGGTTGGGTCAACCTTACTGAGAGTTCGCCGCAGAAGGCAGGTGCCGCCCGTGGGTACAGCCTTGTTACTGTAGCGCATAGCGACGCGGGTGATGTCATGAGGGGTACCATAGTGACATCTTGTGACACCAGCTCTACACAGCAACTCAGGTCGGTTGACAGCAATAACGTCCAACAAAGTATTAGCAGGCCGATAAGTCGGACATACGCGGTTAACGATATGCAAATGATACGAGGCGAACAGAGCAACAGAGGGTGTTCTCTATTTGTCCACCCTCAGCAACAGCAGTTTGAGAATCTGGCTGCAATGACGACTGTAGACGGCGGGTATTGAACTAGCAATGTGTTGGAATGCCACTCAAAATCACTTAGAATCATCAGCCAGCTGTCTAGCGGTGTTTGCTGGAACACGGTAGGCTGACGCAACGAGCAGAGGCGGATGCTTAGCTGCTCGCACTAAGACCCAGATGATCTCAAGGTTCGAGTTATATACTCCGGTAATCGGTGTTGGCAGCACTTCACAACTAAGTCGGTCTCGAACGAGCACAGCCACGCCACCATGACCCCTAGCCAGTCGGGAATCAGCAGGCCGGTCCCGACGGAACAGCCTGTAGCCCCGCACTGTCAACAGTCTGTCAGGGATACGGGGCTCGAGCCATGACTCACAGATCGCGAAGATGTCAAAGTCGTACACAGTATGCAGATCGTGTCTTATATCCGGCAGCTTGGGCTTGAGAGACTGGACATTGAGATGTCCTATCAGCAGCTGGTCAGTTGAATCGTTCCCCGGCCGGCCGTCTAGGTACATACGTTGGCCTTTTGAGGGACCATTTCACGCTGGGACCTCACTTTCACCTAACAGTCATAGCATAAGCCCACTGTCACCAACGCATATTAACTCTTCACTAGTACAGTGATCTGGAAAGCTTAAGCTTCAGGTGGTGCTTTAGCGAAGCCTGCCATTATCATTAGGTGCGAGAAAACTCCTTCAGATGCCTGGCTGATTAGGGAGCTGACGTGTGCGCTTTTCGGCCTAAAACGTTCAGTCCTGCTGGTGAAAGGAAGCGCTGCTCGCGTTAGTCAGGTCGGAACGAAGCTAATGCTGCCCGGTAACTGCGCGCGCAGTGCGCTCTCTATCTCGCGTTCCGTTACTCCGTTCCCGTTACCAGCCCGTGCAGTCAGAGTGGCGTTCCATTACCTCCGTTCCCGTTACCAGCCCGTGGCCAGGTCCAGAGTGGCCGCTCTCTTCCTGGCGTTCCATTTCTCGTTCCCCAGTGTACCAGCCCGTGCAGTCAGAGTGGCGCTCTCTTCCTGGCGTTCCATTACTCCGTTCCCGTTACCAGTCCGTGCAGTCAGAGTGGGCGGCTCGGCTGTCAGCGGTAGAGCTGCCCTCAGGCTCTGTTTACTCATCACGTGGCTGTCAGTCATTACTATGTGGAAATTACATCCTGTGGCAATCACTCTCGCTAGTAACCAGCCGAACCTCACTTTCTTAAATTATCGACATTGCATTGAGAAGTTATTATTTCTCAAACACTCGCAACGTCAGATTGTGTAATGAAAATGATCTCCAGACAACACCGTTAACCGTTACGGCCAGCAAAGTTGCAACAACGAAAAGGCATAGGTAGGTGTATGTGTTTAAGTGTTATGTATACATTAAACGTATAACGAGCTGTTAAATGATTGTAACGACAAAAAAGGCTGTGCCAACAAGAACCCGATCGCGTCCGGTGCTGCACGTCCCAGTAGCAAGGGTTAACACAATTAGGAATGGGATGTTTTGTCGCTTTGCCACGGTCCGTTGAACCAGCTGAAATGAGAAGCTGCCTTCCACTGATTGTTTGGGGCAAAGCTAGCTTTTAAAAGGGCGAAAGGTATACGTGCTAATAAGTGATTGAATTTGATGGTTCTCAGTTTTATATTGTGACTGTGACTGTTTTGTATTGATATTTTATTTTAGGTCATTAGGAAATGTTACAGTGACTCCGTCCCGTAATTGGTCCGCCTGTTGACGGTTTGGAACAGAATACGAATACAGAGCATATCAGGTGGTGCTTTAACGAAGTAGTTCGAAAAGTACAGCTTCCTAGGCAAATTTTTAAAATCATATTCATTTGTTTTTACAGCACAAGCGAGTTTCCTGAAATGTTGCAATGAAGACGTTGTTTTTTATATTAAATAATATATATATATATAATATATAGTTATATATATTATAATGAATAAGTTGAGCGATTCATTATAATTCAAAATCAGATGTCACCATTAAAAGGAATAACATTCTGCAGCTATATTCACACGACGTTTCACAGTACTCGACTGTATCTTCAGGCAAAGTTTTTCACTCGGACAGATCAACAAAATAAGTTACAGGCACACACTCGAAAATATAAAGAAAAGGAAGCAATAAACGTGACTAAGGATAAGACCAGCCCTCTTTCAGATGTTCAGCGAACATTTGCAGGGGGAAGAGAAGTCATGTTATTAGAACAGGTTATGATGGGAAAAATGTGTAATGATCTAATATTCTAAATCTAATACAGAGTTTGTCTTTCCTTAAATGCAAAAGTTGTCGGGGGTTACTGGGGTGTTCGCACAAGAAAGGGAATGCATCACGAATAGGAGAGGATCGGGGTTTGGCAAGGAAATTTCCCGGTACGTCAGACTTACCTAAAATGTTGACTTAATTCGACTGTAGGAGATTACGAAGAGTGACGCGACGTAAGTGCTTCCACACGAAGCAAGCCAACAAAAATTTGTATACTACAGTAGATTGACAACTTTAGGTGTCTGTTCCTTATACTTGAAAAAAGAGCCGATGGAGAAAGTGTTTAACAGAACAATCCTGGGGTTCAGAAAGGGTAGAACTTTGAAAGAAGGGTGATGATCTCTCGCTTCAGTTTTTCTGACTCTGTCCCAAAATACGGTAAAACAAAAATATCTCTCAAGTCTAGGCACGTCAAAAGTCCCTTCGGGGGCCTTACAAATTGAGGAGTCCAGAAACTTTGTGAATGAATGAATTCACCACCTTAAGGGGAAGCCGTTGTCTCTAAAAAACTTTTTGAGTAACCTCAAGTTCAGAATGAAGATAAGAATAGGTAGAGCTGAGGTGATACGCTCTATGGTGATACGCTCTATATATATATATATATATAGTATTATATATATATATATTATAGTAACTATATATATATAATAATATATATATATATATACTATATATATAAAGACTATTGTTACAATTTTACCCTACATTTGTAAGTACAGAGGCAGATCCAGGGGGCCAAGGAGCCCCTCCCCCATGGCCCTGAAACTATTATTTGCTGTCCCAAAAAACGGTTGAACAAAAATTTATCGTAAAAATAGACTTTGAAGTGCTTCAATTTTCATTCATTTTCATTTTAACTGCTCAGTCAAAATCCAGCTATCCATAGTAAGAAACTGGCAATTTTTGGCCGCTTCGCGGCATGATTCAAGTTTCGCAATTGTTTATGCAAATTTGGTAAAATAGGCAAATTAATTACATTAAATGTCTGGCAGAACTCTCCCTGGTGGTCATTACTGGCCCCAGGGACCACTCCTTTTATGCCATATCAACTTTCAAGCGGGCTACATGTTTAGCTAGTTTGCCAAGTTCCCAAAAAGGCGACACAAATTCGCAAAGACACGGACATCGGCACCCGGAAGCTCCTCCAGCGGTGTCCAGCTTGCTGGACCGAAGTGTTTATAGTGTGGACTGTGGACCAGGTCAGAACCATCTTCCCAAGCTATCCCCCATCCAGGATTCTCCAGATCCACATGGATGAGGAACCATTTATGTGCGAAAAAGTCGCTCTGCCTCTTGCTGCTTTCAAACAATTCGTACTGTTACCAGTTGTTTGTTACAGTTCGCTGTTCGGTACATACAAAAACCCATATCAACTTCCCAATGCAATGTCGCTGGTTATTAGTGAGAGTGTATACTGTGTATAAATACAGTTATTATTATTCTTTAACATATGCACTATTGAGCGCTGACTGCCACCTGTCATTGTGATTTACCTACTATCCGTGGCTAATGTATATGAAAAACTACCTTTATTTAAATATTTTACATTATACCGAGATGTGCAACCCGGAAAAGGGGTTACACCAGACTTGGCTCCACTCACGATCTGGTTTCAATAATATAAACATGTTTTTCAAAACCTAAATTTTTCCAAAACCTAAAATCAAAATTTTCGCGCAGCTTCGCGGCGTCACATCAGTGACCAGTGTCATAACGGAGCCATCATCATCGTATCGTCGAAACGCTGAATGAGATAAATAGCATTTTTACCTTATTATCCTCCTTACTATAACGTTTTTTTATTATAACGGCCCAGCGCTTATGTTTCTGGGTCAAAAATTCGCGCCACTTGGCGCTTAACAACATGTATTTATACTATAACATAAAAATGTACATTAAAAATGCTGCATGGGTTTAAATATTAAATACACGCAGTAAATGGGGTAATTTTTTGCGTAATTTCAGACGACACCCACTCAAAAATTATTGGCGTCGACCCTGCATACAGTTGCAGACGGGCCGACGACGTTCGCTCCGCCCCGCCCCCCCGTCAACAACTTTTTGGCTGATGGCCTGCTTCCCCCTGTGCACTTTTTTGGAAATTGCCACTGGATTTCCCCCTCCCCCACACAAAAAAACGCTCCTGCATATGTATTAACGAACACCCATGATGTATTGACAAATACCAGCGTGCTGAACTTCCCCTCACTAGAACTCGGCCCTCGGGAAATTTGCAAACACGGAAGTGTCACCGTGACAACTGTCACATGATGGAAACGGAACGGCAACTTCTACCGTAGCTGGCGCCGGCGTTTACCTACTGCTTGACATTTGTACTGGAGTTGTCGGGCTGCCTTTCACTTCATTGCGTCAAGTGGCTCAGGATAACCTGTAAACTAGATATTGTGAGAGTATACTCGCACAAGATTGAAGTGGTCCTAAAGGACCACTTCAAATGCAACCTGCGTCAGAGGATGTAATTGGCTATTGGATTTATACTGAACAACCCGGCTGTGTCCGTGACAGCGACTGTCGTTCTTATCGCAGAGAGAGCATCAGGCCGACAGGCCGCCTTAGCTACCACAACACGACAAAGATGTATCGCGGAGAGAGCATCAGGCCGACAGTCCGCCTTCGCTACCACAACACGAACAAAGATGCGTCCTGTGACCCAGGGGCGTAGGAACTCATTTGATGTTCGGGGGCGGGCAAAAAATGTCAATTTTTTGGGATTTAATAGTAAATTTTGTTTATAAAAATGAAAATTTTGGGATCAAAAATATTTTTGGGAAATCGGAGGCAGCCATTTCGTAGAACTTGTCATTTCACGTGTTTTGAAGGAAATAGTTCACCTTCAACATGGGTTTTGAACTGAGATAGCAGTTTTGTAGGCCGTGTTAGAAAACCCTTAACTGCAAGTTTTCTGTACTGAAAAGGATCTCCAGCCGAATATATTTGACTTTTTGTCCAGAATGTGGGCCATAAACAAAGAATGTCAAGAATGTTGGCCTCGGGAGGCTATACAGTAATCTTACGCGACTTCTGCATCGAATCTGATGGCTGAGGCCACTCAAAATTCTTCGTTTTGAAGTTGCAAGAGATTCGCATTAGTTTTGGTAAAAGAATAATGTACGTCCTTCTGTCCTTGAAATCGGCGCGATGTATGGCTATTTTTGACATTATGAAAAGAAGTTGTTTTTCAAAATATAATCAAATCGTGTTTGACAAAAACAATCCCAGGTGAACTTTAACCTTTAACTTTTTTTTGCAATTTGCTTCAAAACTAGATTGTTTGCGATTTTTCAATTATTTAGCTATTTTTGACCAAAAATGTCATGTACTGACATCACTAAAATCGGTATATCTCATTTTTTCGACGCCACTGCTAAATTGTTTCATAGATGACGCAAAATGGATGTACTATTGGTTCCAAAATAAGCGTCCCTCTTGGTTGGCCGGCACAGCAGTTTAAGGGAGTATAACGTCTTGGGAAAATTATTGGAAAGGATGGAGATGAAAGCCACTCACCTGGACACTCATCTACATCAATCCACATACTTTTCCCAAAGCGGTATATTCCCTTTAACTGCTGTGCTGGTCAACCCAGCGGGACGTTTATTTTGGAACCAATAGTACCTACGCGAAGGTATGTACACCAAGTTTCACGTCGATATCTGCAACGCGACCCGAATCGCAAACCCCTTCAACTACCCACCACTACCCACATGACCATATAGGCTGCCAGCTACCCGCAAGTACCCACAAATACAATTTGCCATCATTATGTCTGCCATTTAGGTAATTACTTATTTGAAATGCTGAACTGTTTTGTGTTGATCTCTGCTCACTAAACTGAGATGCCCATATATGTTCAATATCTCAATTCGCATCAAAATTATTTTATCAATTTATGAAAATTATGTTACCCGCCAACTACCCACTACACCCAAAAGATCACTTGTGCTACCCACTACTACCAACGTGTGTAGTAACTACCCGCATCTGGTGGGTAGGTGGGTAGAAAAGTGGCACCTCTATTCGGAAGTTATTCAGGAAAAACCGAGGGGGATCGGATCCGACCCGTCCCCAGGCGGTCGTGGGCTATGCCTTGTAATTTTGGACCAGGTAGGTATTGAGACTCAAAAGTTGGGGGGGCGTTGCCCCCCCGGTCAATACGTTGAGGGGACAGTTGCCCCCTTCCCTCCCCCGGCTCCTACGCCTATGGTGCTGTCGTTCTGACAGATGTGCCGTGACTTCCTCCACAGAGGCGGTGCAGCACTACGGCTCCTATCTGACAGAGTACGAGCTGGAGGAGATCGACCAGTATGAGGAGATCTGGTTCCTCGGCCTCGGAGCTAAGAAGGTTGCTGGCGACGAGAACCGACAGCAGAACGCCGGCTTCGATGACGAACACGGCAGCTACATCAAGGTCAGTCATCGGTCAGGTCATCAAGGTTAGGGTCACACTCATGCCACGGCAGGTCTTCGAGGTCAGGGTCACGCTCAGGTCACAGCAGGTCATCAAGATCAGGGTCAAACTCATGCCACGACAGGTCTTCGAGGTCAGGGTCACGCTCAGGTCACGGCAGGTCATCAAGGTCAGGGTCGCACTCACGTCACGGTGAAGATGATAAAGACCAAAGTGAGGCGTGCTGCTTGGTTGACGACAAGGCCTCAAGAAATGTTGTTACTCTTTAGAAGGCACGGCATGATATCAATTGCAATGTTGCTGTTTGCTGGCTGCGATGTTTGCTACAGTGGTGTTTGCTTTGACGGTGTTTGCTCGTTAGTCGATGTGTTTGTAGGAGACAACCGGCGTGTGACTGTTAAATTGGGGCAGTTCCTATGGCCATGAGAACATCTGGTAACTAGTATCAAATTCAAGCTATGGTAGGTACTCACGGACATAATGAATCGCTGAAATTCCAGACTGCTTCTCAATGTAATTCAGCGGGGAGACAATGGTACGGCAGATTTATGAAGAAAGTGGTGATTGTGCGAGTATCGCAGGTACAATGTACATACCTTCACTGATCGGCACTTCTCCACAGGTACCCCATGACCACATCGCGTACCGGTACGAGATTCTGGAGGTGATCGGACGGGGAAGCTTTGGTCAGGTGATCCGCGCACTCGACCACAAGACCAACACCCAGGTCGCCATCAAAATCATCAGGTATGCACTTCACCCTGTGCCGCTCTCAGTCACGTGGCAACCACGTGGCAAACTACCGACCACGTCACGTGACACCGACTTAACCCATGATGGAGAATGTGTTTGTGAAATGTTTGTATTTTTTTTCGTGGTATCAGCTTCAGCATAGCTAAAGTTCAGCCAATTGCACCATAAACTGTCGCAAGCGGCAAGGTAACGTGATTCGTGAGAGGTCAAGATATACTTTCGATGGTGCAGCTGGATGCAATGTTTATGCTCAGATACCTATTAGCGGGCAACTGAAGAAGCCAGCATGGTTGTTAGGATACTGCGGCTCTGAAAATATTCAGTGAGCAGCAGAGTTGTTACGATCGAGCATGAAGCGCGACAGTATTTTTGCAAATTAAGTGGCCGACTTGACCCGGCCCGACCCAGCCTGACCGTAGCGCTGTTCAGAAGCTTATATCTTTGTAATCCCGCATCTGATTGACAAGCGGTCGTCGCCATCTGATAGCCCCATTCAATCAATTATATTTAATGACATGTTCCTTCTAACGTGAGGGGTCAGCATGACGCGTGGCACGTGCTACGTCAGGGGTGTCCTGTGACTCAGATCCGCGGCCGGGTGCGATAGGTAGCGCCACGGCCGCAGCAAAAGGCGGCGCCCCGCGCCACTGTCGCGGACTCGGCGGCCGTTGCCATGGTAACATAATCCTGCAAGGCTTCCTTCCTTCTTTTTCTTCCTTCCTTCTTCCTTTTCTTCTTTCCTCCTTTCTTTCCTTCCTTCACTTCCGCGGGTGCGCTGACCGATTAAGCTGAAATGTGGTGTGTGGTTTGAGACCACACTACCGGCAATGTTGAGTTTAAATAACAACATACAAATTTCCTTACTATCGGGTTTATACGGGCTCGCTCGTCCTTCGCTAATTATGCGTCTTACTGATTACATTTTCCGCCAAGCTCCTGCCTTTCCTCAATGCCGCGGGAGACAACCAACAGATCCTGCCTGTTCCTGATCCGTTAGCATTTCAGCGTGGTCAGAGTCGTTAAGGTCCGTTGAGTTGATTTCAGTCCCCGATGCTGGGAAAGACCAACAGACAGACCAAGACCAAGGAAAGACAACAGGCGTTCGACCTGTTCAGCCGGCCCCGTTTGCCGTCTGTGTCTGCCGTCTGTGTCTGTGTCTGCAGTCTGTGTCTGCAGTCTGTGTCTGTGTCTGCAGTCTGTGTCTGCAGTCTGTGTCTGCAGTCTGTGTCTGCAGTCTGCGTCTACCGTCTGTGTATGCCGTCTGTGTCTGTGTCTGCAGTCTGCGTCTGCAGTCTGTGTCTGCAGTCTGTGTCTGCAGTCTGCGTCTACCGTCTGTGTCTGTCTGTGTCTGCAGTCTGCGTCTGTCTGTCTGCGTCTGCAGTCTGCGTCTGCAGTCTGCGTCTGCAGTCTGTGTCTGCAGTCTGTGTCTGCAGTCTGTGTCTGCAGTCTGTGTCCGCAGTCTGCAGTGTCTGCAGTCTGTGTCTGCAGTCTGTGTCTACAGTCTGTGTATGCAGTCTGCGTCTGCCGTCTGTGTCTGCCGTCTGTGTCTGTGTCTGCAGTCTGTGTCTGCAGTCTGTGTCTGCAGTCTGCAGTCTGTGTTCAGTATCAGTGCGCCGCCGGGGAGGTTTTGTGGCAGACGGTAACGAGCTTCCGGGGCTCTGCTCACGCCGCTACTAATGAACCCTGCACTGCAGGCAGACGGGGACGGCACGCGGGGGTGGAGGCACCACCGACACAGTCCTCCCGCGTCAGCAGATACTATCGATTGCTCCAGCTCGCGCCGCAGAGGCCGCTGCCAGGCCGGCCGGCGGCCGTCTCCGTCGCCCCTGGCTCTGCTGTCCGCTCCTCCCTGTCGTGCACTGTCCCCGTCCCGAGACGTGCACTGCACGGTGATCGACAAAGGACAACGCACAGTGGGGCAGTGCAAGCTGCAATGTTAGTCATATTGGTCAGACCTAGATAGTCTCTGACCTTGGTGTGAAGGATTGTGTTATACCTACCTGTGAAATGACGGGTTGTACTATGCCGGGACGGTACGTTGTAGGGACGACACTGACGGTTCACTGACGTGACATCTGTGACACTGGACGTACTGTGATGGTATACGGTGCTCCTGTACTCACTGCTCATCCCCCCTCACCGGTTCGTCGTCACTCCACAGGAACAAGAAGCGCTTCCACCAGCAGGCGCTGATGGAGGTAACCATCCTGGACCACCTGCGGCGCCGCGACAAACACGCAGACTACAACATCATCCACATGCTCGACTACTTCTACTTCCGCAACCACCTCTGCGTCACATTCCAGCTCATGGGGTGAGTCCGGCGCCACATACGTCTCACAGTCTCTCGCGTGATGAGTAGGTACTTACGCGTTATGTGACTCTTGGAACCGATCACATTAGTTCGATTTCCGTGCTGCACCGAAGTGCTTCGTCTGAGTACGTCTCACATCATTTGTACCACCTCTCACACTTCAGATGCTCATATTTGCCTCTGGGAAGCCGGACAAGTTGGCTGGTGTCGTGGGATATTGCCCAGCACTGCGAGACAAATATGATAAATATAAGGATAAGATAAGCGAGATAAATATAAGGCACGGGGAGCGCGGGCGTCGAGGCGTTGCTGGTCGTGCGTGGTGCAGGCTGGCTGTTGTTTCTTGTTAGGAATGTGCGGCACGATTGGCTTGCTTCCAGCTGGGACGTTCTGGAAAGCGCGGCGAGTGTGGCGCAGCGGCGACGTGTGCGGCGCAGCAGACCATGTCCTGCGGTGACACGGTGTGTGTCAATGGTGGTATGACGCAGTAGGTTGCTGTAGCCAGGGCGGTCTCCAAAGCCGCGCTGCGTAGTGGGAGCATCAGACCCTGCAGGAGCTAATCCCCGGGCTCGGAGGACCGCAGAGAGAATGACGGTCATCAAGGTATGGGAAATGGAGGTGGAATGAGAGGGGAGAGGAGATTAACGAAGGGCTTGAGCTGGTATTGGACACAGTCCGCCTGTGAAGCTCAGTCAGGAGAGCGCTAGGTTTAAATCTGACCCACCCTGGCGAGGTGGGTTGGAGCCGCTTCGGTGCTCGCTATTTGCGCCTGGCGGGGATGACCTGCGGCCAGTTGCAGTGGCCGCACTCCTGGTCAGATGAAGCTAGCGGGCCAGGTGGGCCGACCTCTGTCGGGGACGTAACAACTTCGCTATTCAATTCTGCCGTACACCTGGAATTGCCCGATCAGATGGAGGGGTCAGGGCTCGCACAACAACCTGCTAAGCGTTGGTCCTGATCCTGGTAATCCATCCGATTAAAACATTCGGTCTATATAAAAAATAGAAAAAAAATAGTAGGTATGAGTCTGGCTTGAAGAAGAGCAATCAACTATTTCATCTGTTAGCAAAGGAACAAATTGGTGGCAGCTAAAGAGCAGAGACGGGTCGGAAAGAAACCCGCCGACAGCGACATTCTAAGGCAACATGATAAAACACGTTTACAGGCGGTCCAAACGGCATTTAAATAGCTCGGCACAGCGTTGAAGTGGAACCACTTGTTGAGATGCCAACAGTCACGTGGCGGCCGGCGGTATATCTATCACAGTCACGTGGCGACCGGCGGTATATCTATCACAGTCACGTGGCGGCCGGCGGTATATCCATCACAGTCACGTGGCAGGCGGCGGTAGATCTATCACAGTCACGTGGTGGCCGGCGGTAGATCTATCACAGTCACGTGGCAGCCGATGGTATATCTATCACAGTCACGTGGCGGCCGGTGGTATATCTATCACAGTCACGTGGCGGCCGGTGGTATATATATCACAGTCACGTGGCAGCCAACGGTATATCTATCACAGACACGTGGCGGGCGGCGGTATATCTATCACAGTCACGTGGCGGCCGGCGGTATGTCTATCACAGTCACGTGGCGGCCGGTGGTATATCTATCACAGTTGGCCCTTATGCGGCTGATCTTGATGCCCCGGTTGATGTGCGTTTCTCAGAACGCATCGCAGGTGCAGCTGGACAGAGTGAAGCTGCATGGTGAACTAACTGGCGACTCTCAGGCAAGGGCGGATCCAGGGGGGCCAAAGGGGCATGCCCCCCCCCCCCCATAGTCCTGAGACTATGTTTTGCCCACCCCCCCCAAACTGCGGACGTACAGCTGTAAAAATTGCTTTTGCACAGTCAAATACTAGCCATCCACAGTGGAAAACTCGAATTCGCGCCGCTTCGCGGCATGATCACAAATACGCCATTGTTAATGAAAGAAATTCGGAAATGGGCAAAATGAATTAAATGAGCGTCTGGCAGTGCCCAAAAAAACAATAAACAAAATAAAGCGCTGCAGTCTTGTGGTACCTAGTTTGCTAGCCCAGTCCCACTCCCCTCATAATACTTAATCTTTAAAAGTGGGCTAAAATGTTAAACTAGTCTGCCGATTTTCCGAAAAAGGTGACGCGAAACGCCAGTAGACGTCGGGACATCGGCAACCAGGAAGCTGCTTCTGTGGTGTCCAAGTCTGGACCAAATGCTAATAGTGGAAACCAGGCCAGGACTCTACCCAAGCCATTTCGTCCAGGCTCATCCAGAATATTCCGCAGGGACAATTTATGTGTCGGAACCGTTCTGCCGCTCGCTGTTTCAACCCATTTGCACTGTTGGTATATCAATTGTATGTTGCAGTTCGGTGGCATATGAATACAGGTTATTATTACCCCCATATTACCTAAGTTATGAAGCACTTCTACGTCAACGGATTAACTATCCTGAATTTTATTTTATTAAAAACTGCATTAATTTCATATATTGCATCATACCGAGATGTGCATACGCATTAGGGATTATCTGAATCTGGTTCCAGATGGGTTTTCGTTTTCCACGATAAACTAAAACTTTTACGTCCACTTCCGGGTTACATCGGTCGCCATCGAGTCATAAAAAGGCCATCGTCCATTCCGTTTTCGGTTCATGTAATCGTGAGATTGAATAAATAGCACGTTTAGCTTTTTATTCTCTACAATGCGAACCACCTACGTTTCTGGGTTTTATCAGGCAAACCCGTAAAAATTTCGCGCCTCTTCGCGGCGTTAAATAACAAATACCTATTTCCTTTTTCGATGTCCGATGAAGTCGAAAAAACTTAAAAAATAAATATATATAAAATCGTGTGGTTGCAAAATAAAGCGGACCAAATCCGGGAAGAAATTTGAAATTGGGGATAGGTAAGGTCTGCTAAAAACGGTTTGCCCCCCCCCCCCCAAAAAAAAGACGGCTGGATCCGCCCTTGCTCTCAGGTGCACCAATTTGGTACTGGCTCTCAGGTGCCGGCTAGCTAATCACCTTTCCGTTCGATTGACCGTAAGAGGAAAATAAAACTCCCAGAGCTGGCTATAGCGCCTTGGCTGCAAGCTGTCATAGTCCTTCATAATGCGAACTGAAGATGCCCGTCTCCGTAGCATTTCAGGAGTATGTCGCTAAGCTGACGAAACCGGCAGTTTTCCTCATCTTATGTTTATCCCGGTAATGCGATGCCGACCGCGAGCCCGTAGTGATGCGGTCTCGTGCCGCTTTCACAGCTATGTCGACTTACTATACACATTGCGTTCCCTCCCGCCCATCTGTTGTGACTTTTAGTCCATGTCATAACGACCACTATGTGCGTCCCTTTTGCTACAGGCTGAATCTTTTTGAGCTCATCAAGAAGAACAACTACCAGGGCGTGTCCATGTCACTAATCCGGAAGTTCGGCACCTGTATCGTCCAGTGCCTGAGGCTGCTGTCCAAGGAAGGCATCATCCACTGTGATCTGAAGCCGGTGAGTTGTCATAGTACCCTGGACTACAAACCTGCCGAACGGCGGAACAGTTTGATCTCCGTCTGAACTCTGGAGCCGGTGAGTTGCCGGAGTACCCTAGACCACAAACCTGCTGTACGGAGTATCCTGGACCACAAACCTGCTGTACGGAATATCCTGGACCACAAACCTGCTGTACGGAGTATCCTGGAACAAACCTGTGTACGGTAGTATCCTGGACCACAAACCTGCTAGTACGGAGTATGCCTGGACCACAAACCTGCTGTACGGAGTACCTGGACCACAAACCTGGCTGTATCGGAGTATCCTGGACCAAACCTGCCTGTACGGAGTTCTGGACCACAAACCTGCCGTACGGAGTATCCTGGACCACAAACCTGCTATACGGAGTACGTCCTGGACCACAAACCTGCTGTGCGGAGTATCCTGGACACAAACCTGCTGTACGGAGGTATCCTGGACAACAAAACCTGCCTGTACGGAGTATCCTGGACCACAAACCTGCTGTACGGAGTATCCTGGACCACAAACCTGCTGTACGGAGTACACTGGACAACAAATCTGCCGTAAGCAGTACCCTGGACCACAAACCTGCTGTACAAAGTACCCTAGACCACAAACCTGCCGTACGGAGTATCCTGGACCACAAACCTTCTGTACGGAGTATCCTGGACCACAAACCTGCTCTACGGTGGAACAGTTCGATCTCCGTCCGTCCCCACACCCTCTGGGGAGCCGTATAACCATCTTGGAACAACAGGGTTCAATCACTTCAAAGTCTCGTCAGCGACTTTGAAGTGGCGGAAGGAAAAAGAATAGCCGGCCGGCGGCGATTGGTTTCTCTGACAGACTGTCGTCTTTTGAAGCCGTACTGCCGATTGAAGACGGAGTTCACTGCCTCGCCTGGCACGTCTTTAGCTGAACCAATTTGTCGGGAGCGAAGACGAGTCTGGAAATCGCATCTGTCTGTCACGTCTGATGTCGCTTGAGAACGTCACGTCACGTCTGATGTCGTTTGAGAACGTCACGTCACGTCTGATGTCGTTTGAGAACGTCACGTCTGATCTCGTTTCAGGAGAACGTCCTTCTCAAGTCTCGGAGCTCGTCGAGCATCAAGATCATCGACTTTGGCAGCTCGTGCTACACGCACCAGCGGGTGTACACGTACATCCAGTCCCGGTTCTACCGATCGCCGGAGGTGATCCTCGGCCTGCCGTACGGCACACCCATCGACATGTGGAGTGTGGGTACGTCTGGTGAAGGGGCTGGCATTGTTGTGCGTCTGGTGAAAGGGCTGGCATTGTTGTTCGTCTGGTGAAAGGGCTGGGATTGATGTAACTTGTACGTCTGGTGAAGGGGGGGGGGGGCATTGTTGACTCGCTGGCTAAATGTATTGAATCTTATCGGGAGGTTGAGTGCAGAACATTGTAAGTGCCTTAACATCAGAATGAAGTCCTGCTGAACTGGCATGCTTTAGATATTCTCAAAGCATATGCCTAATTTATATGTTCGCTTACTCTAAAAATGTATTTAGGCTGCTAATGCGGATGCCAGATTCCAGACATATTATTTGCAGTGGGCAATTATGGGCTTCTTTGAAATTGTCTGGATTTATTTCACTTTTTCAAACAATTTTTGTCAATCAAGTTGTCAGATTCAAGTTCTATATAAACATGTAATTCAAAATACAATGACATATTATCAACAGAATAAAACGTAAGCACCAATGGCAACCGAGTTAATCAGAATAGGATATTGTACCTGAAGTGTCTTATCGGAACGATATCGTAAACAATAATCAAGTGATTAAGTGATAGAGAGTCGCAAATGAGACGCTGTCGCAAACTCACGGATGGCCCTATAGCGTCAACACTCAACGATCAACATTATTTCAAGTTTCCTAGCCTCTCAAACCCAGTTGAAGCTAATCCACATTGATGTAGTTGTTTTCCTCAACTTAAAACTTAGTTTTAGTCGCTTGCCTTAACTATTGAACGATTACAATACTTGTCCATCTATCGTACCACTTGGAGAAATATGTATAAAAACATAGCTGCCCACTGCCCAGTGCTCTGATTTGAGCTGTGTCCCGCAGGGTGTACCCTAGCCGAGCTGCATACAGCATCTCCCCGGGGTTCCCGCTAAGTTCTGACCCATGTGCTGTATCCCGCAGGATGTATCCTGGCCGAGCTACATACCGGATTCCCACTGTTTCCTGGCGAGAACGAGGTCGAGCAGCTGGCCTGTATCATGGAGGTGCTAGATGTACCACCGGAGGAGCTTATTAGGCACGCCTCGAGACGTAGACTGTTTTTCGGTAAGCACTCCTCAAACACTTTCTGCATAGCTGAACCGATGGGCGCTATTCAAAAGCGTTTCGTTAACTAAGCGATCTGTGTAAACTGGCCTCGTCTCGCCTCTCTCACGGCGCCTCGTCTCGCCTTTCTCACGGCGCCTCGCCTCGCCTCTCTCACGGCGCCTCGCCTCGCCTCTCTCACGCGCCTCGCCTCGCCTGCCCTTCTCTCACCTCGCCGAATAGAGCTGAGAGTGCATCCGCCGGATAATTGATGAACGAATCGATTGTCAACTGCAGAGACGTGACGCCGAGGTGGTGTTAGCGACGGCGCGGCCGCCGTGTTTTGCGCTCGAACCTGACACGCGTCCCATTAGGCGACCAAATGGCACCAGAGTGGACGCTAATGGAGAAGTGCTTAGTTTGCTGCGACGAGGTCCCGGGCAACGTTTTGCTACTCGGCAATTGCTATACAGGTTACAGGTATGGGTGCTGGCTGTTGAGTTACACTAGTGTGGATGTGCCGTGCTGACGGTGTTCCAGCTGCTGTGTTACACAGTTGTGGGTGTTCCCTGCTGTACTACGCGGATATGGGTGTTACCCAGCCTGTATTGACGACAAGCCGCTTGAAGCCCTTGAAGCCGCTTGAACTTGTGGATGCATGCAATGTTATGAACCACTGAGACCCCATTACCACTCGGCCTCTATTCACCACCATTGGGGTGGGGGGGGTTAAGGGCACCTCAACTGTAAAGTTATGTGGCTATTCACCACCACGTGCCCACAAACTGGCTCTAATGTTTCGATCCGCCCATATAGGATTAGGAGATGACGGGAAAGAAACTGAACGTTGCCAGAGATCTTGGTCGATCGCCAGAGCGGAGGAGGAACTTAGAACAGAAATGTGATAGCATCGAATCAGGCCAACGGGCGACAAACCAACGATTCTGCCTCTAGTAGAATTAAAGTAAAATACTACGAATTTGTTGGTAACATCCTCATCTCACTTGTCATATTTTGATAAGCCCAAAATTGGAAAAACGAAAAGTTTGAATCAGATCTTGGGAAGGCTGATTAACATTGAACATTTTTTCAATAAATTTAAAATATGGTTTCAGCGTCATGACACTAACAGATCACTGAATGAACAGATGATGATTAGGATTTGTGGCCGCGCCGACTTCTTACGCTCCCTTGGCGCCCAGTGCCCACTGAATGAGCAGAGAAGCCTGCAAGTTGCAGGTGCAGTCAGATGCAGAGGAAGCCTGGCAAGTCGCAGGTGCTGATCAGATTGCAGCAATAAGCCTTGGCAAGTTTCGAGGGTGCTGGGCAGATGCAGCAAGGAAGCCTTGCAAGTCGGCAGGTGTGGCAGATGCAGCAGAAGAAGCCTGCCAAGTCGGCAGGTGCTGGCAGAGTGTAGCCAGAGGAAGCCTGCAAGTCGCGGTGCTGGCAGATGCAGCAGCAGGGAAGCTGCAAGTCGCAGGTTGAACTGTCAGATGCAGCCAGAGAAGCCATGCAAGTCCGCAGTTGCTGTCAGATGCAGCAGGGAAAGCCTGCAAGTCGTCAGGTGCGATGTCATGATGCAGCAGAGAAGCCTGCAAGTTCGCAGGTGCTGGTTGTCTGCCAGATGTAGAGGGAAAGCCTGCAAGTCGCAGGTGCTGTCAGATGCAGCAGGGAAGCCTTTGCAAGTCACAGGTGCTGGAACAGATGCAGCAGAGAAGCCTGCAAGTCGCAGGTACTGTCAGGATGCAGCAGAGAAGCCTGCAAGTCGCAGGTACTGTCATGCAGCAGGGGAAGCTGCAAAGTCGCAGGTGCTGGGCAGATGCAGCAGAGACCTGCAAGGGTCACAGGTGCTGCCAGGGGATGTAGCAGAGGCAAGCCTGCAAAGTCGCAGGCGCTGTCAGATGTAGCAGAGAAGCCTGCAAGTCACAGGCTGGCAAGCAGCCAGGAAGAAAGGAATAGCCCGCCACAAAAAAAGTCCTCCCCTCTCATACGCAGGTTGCTGTCAGATGAGCAGGGAAGCCCTGACATAGTCGCAGGTTCCCGGGCTGGCAGATGCAGCAGGCGAAAGCCTGGCAAGTACAGGAGCTGCCAGTGCAGCACAGCAGAAGAAGAAGACTACTGTCAAAGTCGCAAGGGCCGCCCAGTCTGTCGAGCATGCAGCGAGAAGCCTGCCCGTCGCAGGTGCATGTCAGAGTGCAGCCCAGAGAAGCCTGCAAAGTTGCAGGTACTGTAGATGCAAGCAAGGAAGCCTGCAACTCCCGATGACGATATCCCAGCCAATATGCCCAAAGTCGCAGGTTGCCGCTGTCAGATGCTACGCAGGGAAAGCCTGCAAGCGCAGGTGCTGTCAGATGCAGCAGAGAAGCCTGCAAGTTCGCAGGTGCTTCAGATTTGCACGGGAAGCCTGCAGCACAGGGTGCTGTCAGTGCAGGCAGAGAGGTAAGCCTGCAAGTCGCAGGTGCTGCACAGCCAATGCACCGCAGCGGGTGCCCAAGATCCTGCAAGTCTTGCAGTGCTGTCGGATGCCAAACAGCAGGAAGCCTGCAAGTCGCAGGTGCATGTGCAGATGCAGCAGGGAAGCCTGCAAGTCGCAGTGCTGGCAGATGGCAGCAGAGAAGCCTGCAAGTCGCAGGTGCTGCCAGATGCAGCAGAGAAAGCCCTGAAGTCGCAGTGGCTGGCAGATGCAGCAGAGAGCCTGCAAGTCGCAGGTGCTGTCAGATTGCGCAGGAGAGCCTTGCAAGTCGCAGGGCTGTCAGACTGCAGCCCGCGGAAAGCCTGCAGTCGCAGATGCTGTCAGATGCAAAGCAGGAAGCCTTGCAAGTCCGCAGGTGCTGGCAGATGCAGCAGAGAAGCCTGCAAGTCTCGCAGGTGCTGGCAGATGCAGCAGAAGAAGCCTGCAAGCGCAGTGCTGGCAGTATGCAGCAGAGAGCCTGCAAGTTCGCAGGTGCTGGCAGACTGCAGCAGGGAAGCCTGCAAGGTCCAGGTGCTGTAGATTGCAGACAGGAAGCCTGCAAGTCGCAGGTGCTGTCAGATGCAGCAGGGAAGCCTGCAAGTCGCAGGTGCTGGCAGAGCAAGCAGGAGAAGCCTTCGCAAGATCGGCATCGGTGCTGCCAGATGCAGCAGAGAAGCGCAAGTCGGCAGGGTTGTGCCAGAGCAGCAGAGAAGCCTTGCAAGTCGCAGGCTGCTGTTCAATGCAGCAGGGAAGCCTGCAACGTTGCAGGTACTGTCAGATGCAGCAGAGAAGCCTGAAAGTTCGCAGGGGTGCTGCCAGATGCAGCCAGAGAAGCTGCAAGTCGCAGGGTGCTGTCAGATGCAGCAGGGAAGCCTGGCAAGTCGCAGGTGCTGCCAGATGCAGCAGAGAAGCCTGCAAGTCGCAGGTGCTGTCAGGATGCAGCATGGACAGCCTGCAAGTTTGCAGGTACATGTCAGAGCAGCAGGAGAAAGCCTGCAAGTCACAGGTGCTGCCCAGATGTTAGCAGAAGGCCTATGAGATACGCAGGTGCTGTCAGATGTAGCAGGGGAAGCCTGCCAAGTCGCAGATTCTGTCAGAATGCCAGCAGGGGAAAGCCTGCAAGTCGCAGGTGCTGTCGGATGCAACCCATGTGCAATGTGCAGCAGTATCTCCCGCCGTTCCCGGGTGGAATGTTCTCTGCAGGTGATGCTGGACCGGTGCTGTTGAATTGATTTCTGCTGCAGGAGGAGGGCGGAGCCACACGGAGCGGTGGTGGGTGGTGTGCGGAGGAGTGCGGGATGACTGCCTTGTATAGTGGAGATGGGTGTGGACTGGGGAGAGACCCGACACTGCTGCAGTTTGTAGCGGGTGAGGTGGGTGGTGACTGGTGCGGGCTTTTGCCAGTCGCCTTGTAGCCGATGGGGTGGTCAGGGAGGACATGGACATGGCACTGCTGCCTTGTGGGTCGGGTTGGTCGGGTGGGGTGCGGGAGTGCTGCCTTGTGGGTCGGGTTGGTTGGGTGGGGTGCGGAAGTGTTGCCGTGTTCCAACTTCCAAGTGGCATAGATCGGGGAGGAAGAGAGGCACGAGACTGCGGCCTGTAGCACGTGGAGGTAACTTTGAGGAGGGATGGGGAGGGGTGCCAGACTGACCTTGTGAAGTTGTGGCGTCGGGGTCACATCGACCAGCGTCAACTGAAGCTCCAAGGAATCGGGCCGACTTCTGCCGCCGCTTTCCGTTCAATGTTATCGACAAGCGGGCGTTATCAGTGCAGTGTTGAACTTGATTGATCTGTGTATAATTGTGCGGCTGTCTGATGGCCAGAGTATTGGCGTTTCTCGGTATGGTGAAGCATTAAACCAACAAGAGAATCTCCCGCGGGACATTATGTTCGATTTTATGGAGTTCCTTATGGGAAGAGTTAGTTGCATCAGTTTAATGAGAGAATATTAGCCATTCGATACGACTGTGCTATATCATAGTCGGCAAATGAGATCGATGATCAAAGAGTGGGCTGCAGAAAAATATGCCTGCTTTCATCGCGGTTTTATTAAACTGGACACTGGTCACCAAGTCTCTCAGCTCGAACTTTCCATACGGTGGCCACTGGCTACCACTCATCGGGATTAAACCTTTCTATCAATTATGTGGCGTCAAAACGGGAACAAAACTGGTGCGAGTTTTTGTCCAGGGCATGGGCGTAGAAACGTTTTCTTATTTTTATATTTTGATTTCTCAAAATTTGTCAACTCCCCTTTTAAATGGTGCAAAATGAATTGTTATATAGCAACGGACAGTTTAAATAAACACAAGGCCACACAAAAGCCCCTCGTATGATCAAAGCTGCATCTCTTTTGCAACAAGTTGTTGTGGATTTTCCACAACAACTTTCAAGTTGATGTGGAGCTTTCCACACCAACCACATACGAAGTTACACCCATGGTCCAGGGCAGCACTTGCTGAGGTGGCGACATCAAGCTGAGGCGATATTTTTACCAGAAACGAAAATATGCAATTATGCAATGAAATCTGTTATCTGATAAACAAGACACGTTACCTACCACTTGAGTCCTAAGCAAAAACTGCTGCGTTTGAAGTTGGAACTAAGCAGTATAACTAGCTAACTATTTATCCGTAGGACCAAGCTAACGATATCTTAGCAAGGGGTGCTTGCCGCAGCCCGCCGGGTAGAGTTTTCCTGCCATCTTTTTTACAGTGTATATGTTACAGTACGTATAAGAAATCAGTGTAGATGCAAACAAACTAGTGTTGATGCAAACGTCCTGGTGGTCCAAGTGTAGATGCATAGTACTGAGAACAGTTGGTAACGTCCTAGCGGATGCATCTTACTGACAGGTCAGTTGTAGTGCATACATACTGGGCTTGTCCAGTACGTTGGCATCATACGTATACAGTTGCAAAACGTACTGAAATTTCCAAATTAAGGAAATATCTCTGATGCTTGGTATGTACAAACATTCCTTATAGAAATAAGACAAAGTGGTCACATGTCATGTATTTTTGCAGCTCAGGCTGTGATGGCATTTAATTGAGCAGGAGAGCCCGTTCTTTACACACTTGCAGCGTTTGGTGCAGGCCTTAGAACAGGTGCACTAAAAAAAAACTGTCCTTTTTGCCACCGGACTGAGCCCTTGCCGCCTCCCTCAGTGACATCTCATCGGGACTTCCTCGATGTTTGATGTGCTGGACCTTGCAAGGTCGATCTGATTCCGAGGAAGTAGCGGCCCCTTAAACGTCCGCGCGTCACACCCAGCTTGTATGAGTCGCCATCCACATGTCTAATGAAAAAAGAGTCATGTGATTGTTATCTCAGTACTTGTGTTTGTTATTCAATAGCCGTTTTCACGATGGATTATTTTGCGCGAAATGTTTTAAACATTGTAAAATGTTTTAAAATATTTAAGTAGTAGCCGTTTTCACGATGGACTTGATTGCGAAAAAAATCACCCTCGCCCCACGGGACCGTAGGGCAAGGGTTAAAACGTTTTTTTCGTAAATTAGTCCATCGTGAAATCGGCTACTACTAAAACATTTTAAACATTTTCAATGTTTTAAAGCACTTCGCGCAAACAGAAGCTTTAAAACAGAAGCTGGATCCACCCCTCAACACCAAAAAGTACATATTAGCCGTTTTCACGATGGGTGATTTTGCGCGAAATGTTTTAAAACATTTCAAATGTTTAAAATGTTTTAGTAGTAGCCGATTTCACGATGGACTAATTTGCGTAAAAACGTTTTAACCCTTGCCCTACGTTCCCGTGGGGCG
>VOPJ01008295.1:0-22099 GCA_014673585.1 Semibalanus balanoides
CTTTGAGAAGGTACGGATTATTTTTGTTGGAATATTATAGTATGATGTTCTTATATTCATCCGTACTGGTTTCCAGTTTCCGCGCAATATGAAATGATCAATGTAATTCACTGCTTACGTAAGGAATGCACATCACCGGCACCGCACCCTACGCTGAAGTTTCGATATCAGAACATCACCCTGCTAGCTCTCTTTCTAGTGTGCAGGTGCTGCCGACTACCTCTCAATATTGCATAATATGCAGGGGCGGATTTGTAGGTTTTGGGGGACCAAATCCAGTGGCGTATTTCCCAAAAGTTGTGAAGCGTGGGGGACAACAGGCCGTTTGACCTAGGGGAGGGGGCAGGGAGCGTGTCGTCAGCCCGTTTATAACTGCAGTTGCGTCCGACCTTTCAGTGTGTTTTTGTATTTTTTATTGGGAGGAGGTGAAGCAAACTATGGTTTCTGAACCTTAGAGGGGGCTAGCCTATGCCCCCTGGATCCGACCTTGATTATATGTGCAGGGGTCATTAATAAGTCCACGATGGTGGGCCCCCGTGGCCCGACGGGGCCCCCTTGAGGCGTGCCCTACAAAATCCGGTTGCGCGCCTGCGTGTCCCATGTAGATTCCTGGACACAGGACACAACGATCCGGATCTCAGTTGGATCCCGGATCAAGGCACATGTCTGATTATAATTATACTTTCAACCAATCATATTTCCCCGTCCGAGATGCTCCCCGGTGCGGTCCCACCGGAGCTCCATTCGATCCGGTTTGACTGTTTTGCGGTCTGCACGCTTCTGTTTGTCAGATAATTCCTTCTTGGATCATTTGTCAGAAGCAATAATTTTGACATCATTTTTCGCCTAAAACCCCATTGCATCCATCGAAACCATTGAAAATGTCCCGGAGCATCTCATCTGCTCTAATTTGGGACTTATTTTAAGCGAATTTTTAACATGGGGCTATGGGCGTTCGGACGCTCTGCCTCGTTAGGATGGCGCTAGTGTCGCCCGGCGGGAACGGGCAGCGAGCGGCCGGCCGTACGGCAGTCGGCTGTCTAGTTGTATATAGGTCAATGGACCCTTACAACCGTCTGCCGGGCAGGCTGGCTTCCTGGCTGACCTTGAACACGCCGTGAAGGTCACATAATTCGTCAGCTGCATACCTGAGCTGTTAAATATTCAGCTGATGCTACTCCATGGCCAACAGCCAGTCACGGTGCATAGAGAAGCACTCTCTGCTTGGCTATAACTGAGACTGAGGAGGATGAATTATGTTGAATAAGCACGGCGTGTCGTAGGTACGCGGAACTGACGCCGGTTGGTGGCGGAGCAGAGATTGTCATGCAGGTGCCCCAACCCCAAGCTTAATCCAGCCGAAGCCCATGAATACCAAGTCCAGACCCAGCCCAGGCCAGACCCATTCAAATTCATAATACCTATTGAGGCCCATGCCCGGTCAGGCCCACTCAGATTAAGCAGATAATTATTTTCACAAAAATTGCAACCATTATCCTAGCATATTTAATTGCACACTAGTAACGATAAATATTATCACGCAACGCACCTGTGTGTTGCTGTGGATTTGAACTCATCGAACACTTCTCGGTCAACATTGTTTTATTGGATCAGACTTTGGATCGGACAAGATTGTGATTTTTTAAATAAAGTATTTCACCACTATTACTTACCATGATTTATTGTTCTCATATAATTGCCAAAGTTTATTGTTGAAGTGTCCTATATCAATTATGTTATATATTTACCTCCTGGTTAACCATCTGGTTGCAGGGATGTAGTTTCCTATTCAGTTAGGGGGAGCGCTTCAGCCTACCGCAACTTGGATGGGGAAGTGGGCCGAATCAGGGAAGAAATAAAATAGTTGTGGATTTTGATGGTACTTTAAGCGATTTTTCACAGCTCAGCACCCTTCCCCCTCGCCAACTTGTTTGTAGAAGCTATTACTGGTTACCAAGCTATTACTGGTTCTGGTTACCAAGATCCCTTGGCTCCGAGAGGAGGGGGCCCCATGAAGGGGTCCAATCCCAGGCCCCTCCTCAGTCCTCACCCCTCCCCGGCATTCCTCTCCTGGGACATAGCGTAAAGCTGACCCCGATGAAAAAAATGTTACCAAGTAAAAAAATACGCTTAGCGACATTACTAAAAATTGCATACCCATGCCTGCCCAGTACCCATGACAAGTACAACAATGCATACCCAGCCCAAACAATCGGAATAATTGAGTGGACACCTGCATGGGTGCTGCCGATCCCTGACAGTCCCTGACAGTCCCTGACAGTCCCTGACAGTCCCTGACAGTCCCTGCTGTGTCCAGCGGCCGTCTGCCGACCAGCTGCTGCACCTCCTGCAGCCGATCCCTGATCGTCCCTGCTGTGTCCAGCGGCCGTCTGCCGACCAGCTGCTGCACCTCCTTTGGGCTGGGGCGCTATACCACTGCACATTTCCAAGTCAATCAGACAAACTGTGACGAGTAACAATTACACATTTGTTCCCTGGATTCTGTTAGATTATGCAATGTTCTATCAATCTACACTGCGGCTAGAGACCTGACACTACCACCGACACTGTGGCCAGAGACCTGACACTACCACCGACACTGTGGCCAGAGACCTGACACTACCACCGACACTGTGGCCAGAGACCTGAACACCACGCACTGTGGCCAAGACCTGAACCACCCGACACTGTGCCAGAGACTGAACCACCACCGACATGTGGCAGAGACCTGAACCACCACCGACACTGTGGTCAGAGACCTGACACTGCAACCAGCAGCTGTGGCCAGAGAACCTACACCACCACCGACACTGTGGCCAGAGAACTGACACCACCCCGACCTTGGCCCAGAGGACCTGACAAACCACACCGACACTGTGGCCAGAGACCTGACACACCACGACACTGTGGGCCAGAGACCTGACACACGACCGAACATGTGGCCAGAGACCTGACACACACCACCGACACTGTGGCCAGAGACCTGACACTACCACCGACACTGTGGCCAGAGACCCTGACACCATCCCGACAACTGTGGCCGAGACCTGACACCACCACCGACACTGTGGCAGAGACCTGAACACTACCACCGACACTGTGGCCAGAGACCTGACACCACACCGGACACTGTGGCAGAGAACTTGACACTACTACCGAACTGTCGGCCAGAGACCTGACACTACCAACGACACTGTGGCAAGAACTGACACCACACCGACCTGTGGCCAGTTAGACCTGACACCACACCGACACTGTGGCCAGAGACCTGACACCACAACGACACTGTGGCCAAGACTGACACCACCACCGACACTGTGGCCAGAGACCTGAATCTAACCACGACACTGTGGCTCAGAGACCTGACACACCACGACACTGTGGCCAGAGACTGACACACACGACATGTGGCCAGAGACCTGACACCATTACCACCGACACTGTGGCCAGAGACCTGACACCACCACCGACACTGTGCAAAGAGACCTGACACTACACCGACTGTGCGCAGCGACTTGACACCCACCACCGACACTGTGGCAGAGACGCTGACCCACCACCGACACTGTGACCCAGAGACCTGAACCCCCACACCGACACTGTGCCGAGACCTGGACACGGCCACCGGCCACTGTGGCCAGAGACTGCACACCACCACCGAACGTGGCCAGAGACCTGACACCACCACCGACACTGTGGCCAGAGACCTGACACTACCACCGAACTGTGGCCAGGACCTGAACCATCACGACACTGTGGCCAGAGACCTGACACCGAACACCGGACACTGTGGCCAGAGACCTGACACTACCACCGACACTGTGCCAGAGACCTGACACTACCCACCGACACTGTGGCCAGAGACCTGACACACACCGAACTGTGGCCAGAGACCTGACACCACCACCGACCTGTGGCCAGAGACTGACCTACCACGACACTGTGGCCAGAACTGACACTACTACAACGCGACATGTGGCCAGAGACTGACACCACCACGACACTGTGGAGAGACTGACACACCAGCCGACCTGTGCCAGAGACCTGACAACTACCCACCGGACACTGTTGCAGGACCTGAAACACCACCACGCGACACTGTGGGCCAGAGACTGACACGCATCCCGACACTGTGGCCAGAGACCTGACACTACCACCTGACAGCTGTGGCCGAGACCTGACACCACCACCGACACTGTGGCAGGCCTGACACTACCACCGACACTTGTGGCCAGGACACCGACACTGTGGCCCTAGAGCTGACACCACCACCGACACTGTGCCAGAGGACTGACACAACCGACACTGTGCTAGAGACCTGACACTACACCGACACCTGGCCGGACCTGACACCAACACGGACATGTGGCCAGCAGACCTGACACTACTCACCGACACTGTGCAGAGACACGACACTGTGGCCAGAGACCTGACACCACCACCGACACTGTGGCCAGAGACCCTGACACTCACCCACCGACACTGTGGCCAGAGACCTGACACCAACCCACCGACGCAGCGGACACATTTTAACCCGCGCGGCGGGCTGGGGGGGGGGGGGGTAAATTGTACTTCACCTCCCGGATTTGCTCAATAACTTGGAAAACGACGGTAGATAGTCACATCCAAATTTAAGTAACTTATATTTCATCAACTCTACGTCTTGCCACGAAATTTAACTGAAAATGATGCAGTTATTTGGAAGATAATGAAGTTTGAATGACGTTATGTCATGCCATTTTTAGAATAAAAAACGACAAATGCTTTCAAAATCAAAATAACAAAATCGTAGTAAATCGCATTTGGAAGAAAACTGTAAACACAAAACATCAAAAAGAGTAAAATACATTTTCGAATTTCATAATAATTGTTCATGAACAGTCCATGAATGTTCATGAACTGATCACGGATTTCAAAATACAAGGTCATCTGTTCACAAATAAATGGCTGTTCATGAACAGTGCATAAACGTTCATGAACTGTTCATGAGCGCATATATCTGATTTGTTTTTACTCTTAGTTCACATATTGCTGTTTTTTCTTCTTCTTTTATGTGTAGTGCATTCACAGTTTTGGTAGGATATGACAAAATTGACACCGATAACCTGCCATTGGCTGGGGTCTCAGAGTTCAGACAAAAGCAATTTACTGGGGCGGGGGGGGGGGGCGTTAAATGCCTCCTCTGGTTATCTTCCAAACCAATGATCACAGCAAAAACACGCAAGGCGGCATTCAAAAGCCCTCAATGAGCCAAATCTAAAGCACACTAAAAAGGCAAAATTCAGGTCACATGTCAAGTCACAGTCAGGCCAAACGTCGAGATTTAGGTATTTGAGTAAATGGGTCATACTGTCTATCCAAAGTCTTTGATTGCAATCATGATCACCCAGAGTGATATCAAATGTATGATACACATCCCACATGAGCAAAAGTCAGATTATTGTCTAAATTCAAGGTCATTCTCCGGTCATGAAAGGCCATAATGCGCAAAATATCTACGTATGTCATGCGACCCATGTTTATTGGCTATTTTACGCATACTTATAATTCAGTAGCGATAGTGATTTTTACAATTTTTCCTCATTTAGGTGAAGCTAGTATCAAGCTCAGGTCAAAATCAGATCACATAATGTCCAAATTTGAAATGGATTAATATAAATACAAAAGGAATGTTTTCAGAGAAGTTTTGTATCAGGCATGCAGCATTTATTTGTCTGGATCTGGTTATAAAAAATAAAATAAAACGCAATTAAAAAATATTTCGTCATGAGGTACTCATGCTAAAGGAGCCATAAGTCAGCCGAGCTCCACAACGAGTTTACACGTGATCAATGCTAATTTATGAATCTTATATTTGCTCATCAATTATCAAGCAATATTAAGTCAACATAAAACAATAGTTTGCGTGTTTTCCAAACAATCTTTTTTGTTGCCTTGTGATTGATGAAGTGAATAATTACTTGACATGAATTATGTTGGTACTGATTTGAGCGGAAACAATAATTGGGAGACATAAACAAATTAGCAGACAGACTCATCCGTGAAGCGAACGGTACGGAAGGACACCGTCGGCCATACAGAGCCGATGGTTTTGTCTGTTTGATCCGGCAGTGGTTAATATCCGTTGACTGTGATTTAGTCGTGACGCTCTGTTTGCCTGTCAGAAGATACATACATGGTGTGTCTGATCACCACATGTAATGTAGGTGTGAGGGACGTGCACAGGGGTTATATCCGCGCATTCTGTGTCGCTGCGCGCCGCTGTCGTCATAGTATGGATTTGCTGATAAATTGGCCATTTGTAGTGTTCATCAGACAGAAAATCAAACATCCCCGCCGCTCTATAATGACATCCTCGCCGTGCTATATTCACTCTGTTCATCAGACAGAGAATCAAACAGAATCTAATCACTCTGTTCATCAGACAGAGAATCAAACAGAATCTAATCATCTGTTATTCAGACAGAGAATCAAACAGAATCTATCCTCTGTTCATCAGACAGAAAATCAAACAGAATCTAATCACTCTGTTCATCAGACGTAATCAAACAAGAATCTAATCACTATCATCGTTCATCAGATCCGTACAGAGAATCAAACAGAATCTAATCACTCTTCATCAGACAGAGAATCAAACGAATCTAAATACTCTGTTCATCAGACAGAAATCCAAACAGATCTAATCACTCTGGTTCATCAACAGATAATCAAACAGAATCTAATCAACTCTGGTTTATCAGATCGACAGAGAATCAAACAGAATCTAATCACTCTGTTCATCAGACAGAGAATCAAACAGAATCTTTGTTAACGCTCACGATTCTGACACAAATTGTTGGTTGTTTGGATGCATCGAGAGAGTAAAACTTATTTCGATGTGCCCGTGTTGTTTTTATTTTGTTATATATTTTTGTTTTTTTGTAAAATTGTTCCATGACGAGTTGCAAAATTTGGACAAAATTCATTTAAAAACAAAACAAAAACAAGACAGGACAAAGGTAATTCGTTCATGATGAAAACAGACGTGAAAACTAGTTGCGAACGTTCAGCATGCAGTTTTAGTCAATGGGCCACCGATGCCATGTCATCGAGTTCGGTTTTCCACCATGGCGGTGCGAATTTCTGTAACCTTTTTATCGTTGAACCATCAGCCGGCGGACGTGGTGACTCCACCTTTAGACCATCATTACTGCAGCGTCACGTGCTCTGTTGCTAAGGCATAGTAGTCACCATGTGTAGAGGAGCCATCCATCCAGACATCGTATGCTTATGCTGAGTCACAGGTCCGATACTGCACGTGCGCATATAATGAGCACACCACGCACCACGTCCCTGGAGACCCGACTCGAAAGCGTGCAGCACATTCTCCATACAGCCCACCACGTCGAGCCCACGTCGAGAATCAGTAGCGAAGTAAATGAGATTCACATGTATATTCGCGCTAGATTTCCCCTGCGGCTGTAACTGTTGTGCATTGGAACGCATTTGGTAATTTTGGACCTGTCTGATTACAGGCTGATGTTTTCCTTGGAGACAATACAACTGCTGACTTCGCTGAGCCTCTTTCGTGACTTGAACAGGAGTAATCACGTGCTGTAGGGCAGTGTTGATTAATTGTGGAGCGGTTGTCGAGCAAACGATGCTTCCGTGGACATGCTATGTTACGTGGACAGCGCTGCTGTACGCTGCTTTCCACAGCGGACATATATTATTACCACGGTCACTCGCTATCCATGCTCGCCACAAACAATAGCTGATAGGTGAAGGATGAGGCATGCCGCCAAATATGAATTATTATACGCTTGAGATTGATTGCACAGCTGCGCTATCGTGTCAGACGATGAAATAATTCTACCTTGGAGTCGATTTCAGCTCAACAGCAACCACTTTCGCTAAATGAGGTTAACATACATATTTTATATTAAGTAACACTACTTTTGTATTTATCACAAACCATGCTAAATTCAATAAAAAATGCTATGCGTTTAACTAAGTATAAAAAATAGGCTATTAGCATTTCTTCTATCTAGCATTTCTTCGCCTTACTTTTAAGGGAGTGTGCCTACTCACTATCATGTGCACATGGTAGTGAGTGTCAACAGCCCTATGGGGTTGTTGACACTGGTCTATAGAACATATTTTCTGAATTTATGCATTACTTCATTTCTCCCAGATTCACTCTAGTTGCTGATATATTACAAATTCGACAAGATTATTCTAGCAGATCAAAATCATCCATATTCGTCAGAGAGCTTTCGCAACTAGAAGCATTGCCCTACATATTATAACGCTAGGATATATATCGTTAGCGCTGGCCAATGGAAAACAGCTCGTGCGCGCTAATAGCAGCTGCCGAACAGAGCCTTGATACATGTTTTACATTGTTCGGATGGGGTTTATTGTCTTAGGTGCGCCATTCTAGATAACACCTTCTTTACTCTGTTCATAGTAGCGAATAGCTATCGTTTATGGATATCGAAACAAAGCAATATGCAAAATATAGCCTATGTACAAATTCAACTAAAGAGGCTCCAGAAGTGAATTTTTTATGGTATCCAATGAACAAAGCGATAGCTCCTTGCCGTAATACAAGTATATGTGACATTCCAAAAGGTAGGCACACTCCCTTGAAAGGAAAATAATCACCTTTTCCCACAAAAAATAGTTATTGCTTGAAATCGATAGGCAAGATAAAAATATGTTATAATTTCATCACATTTTGCATAAAGACATTTTTGCTATAAGCTATTTCAAGTTAAAGTTGATAAGCATTTCACGTTTTAAACGACTTCCACTTGCAAGCTGCTTGCAAGTGCTTTTGGTCCTCATTAAACTGCGGACTTTCCCGTATATTTTTGTTTCGCAATGGAATATAAAATATATTTTGCATTCTGTTTGTAATTATATACCCGTAGATCCTCTATATATCTAACTTACTATTCAGAGAAAGTCTGTCATTCTGTCTGTCTGTTCATCACCCAACGTTTTCTTTATACCTATCATAATTACGACATGTTATTCAGTTTCGACACATTAGCATTGAATACTGAATAGCATCTAAGAAATCATTTTGCAGATCGCATGACAACATGTGTGTGTATTATTCTGTTCCCTACATTTCCAAACATGAAACCGTCCTCCTACAAGTAAAGATAATATCTGACTGTGTTAGAAAAAATAACACGACACAACTTCCACCGATAATATTGCCGCCCGCTCTCTGCTGGGCGGAACTTGAACTATTCGCCACCATCGCGGCGAGGCACGGAATGCGGTTTGTGCACACCAGCGCCACCTATGCATAATCTCAATGACGCTTAACCCGCGCGGCGTAGGGGGGGGTGAATATTACCCCCCCTCCCGGATTTTCGCAATAACTTGAAAACTGTAGCAGATTACGACGTCAAAGTTTCAGTACCTTATCCAGCATCAATTTGACGTCTTTCTAAACAATTTCATCAAAAATAGCTTAGCACTTTGGAAGATAATGACGTTTTGACGACGTCATGTCATGCCATTTTGGATTGAATAACGATCAATGTTTGATGCATCGTAAAAAACATAGCTTTAATGCAAATTGCAAACGCAAAACTGTTAGAGAAAGGAAATTTAATTATCTACAAAATGACAATTTAGGTTTTCCAAAAATTTGGGTTTTTGACCCCCCAAACCCAAAAAACTGTTTTTTAGAATTTTCACCCCAAAATTAAATTTGTTCAAGGTATTCTAAAAACCGGAATATATATAAGAGAACCAAGTGTAATAAATACCCAAACCAAATTTCAAAGTAATATCTTCATTTTTCAGTGACATTGTCTCCAAGCATAATTAGGGGTAATGATCGTCATTTTTTTCCAAAATAAGTTTTTGGATTTTTGAGGACGCTGATACAGATTTAAATGCCATTTTTGGGTTTTATGAAACAAACTGCCTAGAAAACATGCATTGTTTATTCATATTATGTCAGTTTCCAGTTTTGACCTTCGGGATGGAAAAGGAAGACCTGATCTTGACCTTTTATGGGGTCAAGTTGTAAAAATGGCTGCTGCTGAATTTTACGGTGCAAAATAATCCCTAAAACATGTGTCCCAATTACTTTCTTTGACTCTTCGTGACAGTGACCTTTTTGTGACCTTGACCTTTGCAAGCAAATTCACTTTTACTTAATGCAGGAATTGTATTACACTTTGAGAGGCTTTATGTGCATGGAATAGTCTTAATCAAAAGGATTTTAATTGAAAGTATGAACCATTAACTCAATTAACTCGAACTTTCCATATGACCTGACCGTGACCTTACATTTGACCTAACTTGCAAAATTCGGGTATGCATTCGATTCGTTTCATTAACAGCTTTCGATCGCCGCCTTGCGCGTCTCGCTGGCGGTTATTGGTTCGACGATAAGAGGGGGGGGGTCTTTCCCCCTACGCCGCGTTCGGCGGGAGACCTACGCCGCCGCGGGTTAATGCGCATCACTCAGCGACACCTATAGCACGGGAGAAGGGGTTTAACAGTAAACGTTTCGTAAAAATATAGCTGTTCGCACCGAATTAAAACAAACCATGATCCTTGAGGATGAGTACCTCGTAATATGACGAATAAAACATAAATGCAGTCTGTATGCATGCATAGATCGTCCCAGCGGAGTGGACGGGCTAGCACTAGTTATAATACTAAATCTTTAACCAGGGGTCGGCACCTCCGGCTCTCGCGGGCCAGATCCGGCCCGCGTCCGGCTGACGTCCGGCCGCGGGTTGTATCGGGAACTTACATTGTATTCAGGCGCGTTTGCCTCCAGAATCGAAAATAAGTTTGTACAAAAGTATGCGTGCACTTCGTGATGTTTTCATCTCACTTTGCCTGCTGGCACAAAATTTATCCTCGGAAGTCAAATATTTTTGGGACACACTGGTCCGGCTAATAAAGTTGAGACGTGCTTTCATTTTTTAGATAGGATTTTGCCTGCTGGCAAAATCTATTAAAAAAATATGTCTAAGAAGGTATACATATCCCACCATGTGACATAACGGCAAAAACATCTCAGCTGTTAAGACAAACCTTTGAATGCAATTAATTAACGCTGTCATATTTCGAATGTGACACGTCATTGCGTCATTGTATCGATTTATACCCCGTGCCCGCCGACTGCTTCCAGATCTATCATCCGCCCGCGCCCTAAAACACGTTGCCGACGCCCTGCTTTAACACAATCATGAAAAATAATCATTTATTCCTCCCAAAAATAACAAGTAATAAAACAACTGAAAATTTCGTTTCTCGCCAGATCGGAGTTCGAGTCCGTCAGATCGCTCCGCCTTCCACCTCTAGATAATAAGGATTTTAACAAAGTCCTGTGTGAGCGGGGCAGAGGGCGGGGGGCAACCAGCTGGCTACAGGCTACCCAAATTATTTGATGATGCTCCTGCCGTGGGAGGCATTCCAGGACAGATCGACAAGGTGGTAACATCCTACATCTCTGATTTCGATTAAAGTCCGTTACAGGGGTTATCTGGGGCGCCAAATCGCGCTGTGAAAGTAACAGCTTGATTGTAGTTACGGCTACCGAGTTATAGCCTCCGGCATTTTCGTGAGGTCACCTTGCACGACTTAGCCAATTAGCCAATAACTCCACAACAAATTATATAATTTCTAGAAAATCCTACATCTTCTGAATGGCAATGAAGTAAGTAACATTATCCCATGCCCAGTTTTTATTTTTGTCTGGATTCTGATGAAATGACCTTTGACCTCTGGTGACATGACCTGACCCTGAAGCGAGCGCAGTGAAAATATTTTTGCTTTTAATTTTTGTAATATACTCTGGTACGTTATCTTAACACAAGACAAAAATGCAGATGTTTTTTTTTTTCGTTAAACTTACTTTTTAACTGCTCAAATAAATTCGTTATTTATTTTTTCACGAACACAAAATGACTAATTTGTCCCATGAATTTGAATGCGGCTTATGTGTCACACTAAGGTCTCAGGCTGCAGTATTATAGCCACTTGGAGGTTAACTTCAGTTAATTTATTGATTTACCAGGTGACATTGTTGCACAATGACCTCTGCAAGGTCCGCTGGCGTCACCTGAGGTCACCAGCAACATTGGGCCACAAACTCTTAATATAATGCAGATAGAGACGTGCAATTTAACCACTGTGTTTGTATCGTCGTTTCGCGTCGCCTGATATGCAACATGACCTACCTGGGTCACCAAATGACCTTGACCGATAATCAAATTTTTATTTTAACCTAGCCAGGTCACCAGTAACATATTTTGAAGCGCCTTAACGGGACAAACACGAAGGTCTTAAAGGTTTTGCTATATCTTAAATTAATAAAAAAGTTATGCACGAAAAACTGTTTTTAAAAGCAACAACGAACAACTTCAACATGTTTGTGAATAACCTTTTGGAGATAAAATATAGAGATATACATTTTGCACCATCGTGTTTATTTGTCAAGGCGCTTCGAAGCATATTAGTGGTGACCTCTTTAGGTCAACTTCAAAATTGACCCTTGGTCAAGGTCATTTGGCAACCCAGGTAGATCATTTTGCATTTTGGGCGACGCAAATCGACGATAAATATACATTGGGGTAATTTGCACGTCTGCATCTATATTATATTAAAGTTATTGGCAAAATGCTGCTGGTGACCTCAGTTGACCTCAGCTGACCTCGCAGAGTTATTAAGCAACAATTTCACCTGGTACATCAATAAATTCACTCAACTTAACCTCCAAGTGGCTTATATTGCAACCTGAAACCTTCGTGTGACAGAAAAACAGCATGAAATGCCATTATGGGACAAAATACTCATTTCGTGTTGGTGAAAAGATAGAAAACACATTATTTTGAGCAATTAAAAAGTATATTTATAGAAAATACTTATCTTCAATTTTTATCCTGTGGAAAGACAGCTTACATAAGAATATTATACAAAATACAAAACAACATTATATTCACTGCGCTCATTTCAAGGTCAGGTCAGGTCACCTGAGGTAACAGGTCATTTTATCAGAATCATGATAAAAATAAAAACTGTGCTTGAGAGGATTTTCCTTACTTCATTGCCATTCAGAAATTGTATGGTTTTCTAGGAATTGGATAATTTGTTGTGAAGTTATTGACTGATTGGCTAAGTCATGCAAGGTGACCTCACGCAAATGCCGGAGGCTATAACTCGGCAGCCGTAGCTCCAATCGAACTGAAACTTGCGCAGCGCGATTCAATGCCCCCAGATAACCCCTGTAACGGACTTTTATCGAAATCGGAGATTTAGGGTGTTCAAATTTTGGGTTTTCGCTTGTCGATCTGTCCTGGAATGCCCCACGGGTGTCACAACAGGAAGTTGCAGCTTTTACGCGCTGTCCTTCATGGGTCTGCTGTCTTTATCCAGTTGCTATACTTCTATTAGGAAGGCTGTTTTATAAGCCATATCATAGATAACAGTAGACCTGGATTTGACACGAAAATCAGGCCACTGCAGTATGGGGCCGAAATGCAATTGCTGTAATGCTAATGAAAGTTTTGCCGGACTAAATTATGCCGACCGAAATTGGCGTTACAGCGTTTTAATAAAAGCTGTTACTTTAACCTGATATTGATAAATATGAATAATTTTTGATAGGTATTGGTCAGAATGATTGCGGCTTTCAGCTATATAACTTTCTAGCGTCTTCACACTCTCCGATGTTGACGGTATATCGTGGCAATCATAAGGTCTTCTAAGATAGTCAGTGTTTTATATGATAGGTGTATTTTAGCACTGAAATGTTAAACATAGAAACTTGTTTTCACATGGATTATAAAAGACGGTACCTCCTCTTAAAAAATTACGTTGTTTTTTCTTTGCGTCTCCATTAGGTTCGGAGCAATAACATTAAACGTGAAAGACGAAATAAAAACACAAATTTGCCGTTTATATAACGATTAATTTTGCACTCATCACGCGTTTATCAGAGGTTACCTGCATCCGCCAGCCCGTTATTTCTTCTACACGTCTGTGTTTTGTCGCAATGCTGATGCAGACATGGTTGCCGAAATATTGATCTGATGGCATCTATGTTTCGCGATTTCTCGATGCTATAATCAAATTTTCGGCCCCTTACTGCAGTGACCTGATTTCGTGTCAAATCCAGGTCTACTGTTATCTAGGGCCATATTTATAAAGGGTTAAATTTGATGTCATGAAAAACGTTCAGAAGTGAAAGAGAGAGGAAAGAAGAAGAAGATGAAAGAAGAAAATATGTTTTTGTAGTACGTTGTATCATTTGAGTTGGATGTTTCTCTCGTTTGTGTTGCAAATCTGCTTTTTGATTCTTGCTTCCTTTGCTGTTTTTATTTTATTTCCTTGCTCGTTTTCTTTGAATCATTTGCTGAATTTATGCATAAGCAAAACATATAATATGTATGTTCATACCTAGCAATGCTTCCTTATACATACTATAATACAATACCAATTAACGTTCACTTCTCATTTGTGTTTGTTTCTATTGTCCAAAATGCCTCTTTTGCTGTCTTTATGCTGTAACTTGTGTCGCTGGCACTAATGTGTTTGTCATTTGTTGCTCTGACAGACAGGTATGACATTTTATTTCTTAAGACTGCAAACTTTATCTCCAAATAAGCCTGATCATACACACGCCACTATCCTATGGTGATACTTGACCCTGGGAGAAATTCAATTATAACAACAAGAAAAGCAATACTTCATCCTCATATCGCCTTTACTACAAAAGAGCCAGAATGACCAGTTTCTTTCGTTACCTTATCTATCCAGTATCCTGTTGGTTTTAAGTCAGACCCATTGAGATATCTCAGTTGTACAGTCTAGGGTAAATGTTCTGTCTACTTCATCACCTTAATCGATGACGATGTTCCCGGTGAATAAATCCTTCGTGAAAACGGCTAATAGCAGTCCTTTCAAGTGCTCTAATTCGAATAAATCCTCCATTTCATGGGGCGAATGTTTGGGTTTTCGTCTGACGGAAGCTAGCGTAGAGTATTCTTAAAAAGCTTTGGTTAGCGCACCTGCTTAGTTTCAATGTCAACTTTGTTCTATCGGTGCTGTTTGTCCGGTGCTACATGCAGTGCAATCTATTGAAACTATTTTTGCCCTTCGCCCCTGATACCGGGGGAGAGGGCTATAGTAATTGCATTGGATTCCACTGCGTGCAGCACCGACGGACAGAGGCAGAAACAGCGGACAGAACTTTTGCACGGACAGAACATTTACCCTAGACTGTACGTTATATACTTCGATGTCCTATGTATTCTTCTTTGCTAAATCCTTTCTGGGACCATCAGTGACGCCCAGCCTGTAACCTTCCTGGAGGTCTGTTTCTCCCGAGACTCTCCTCGGTTAACCTTGACATGAAATGACCTGGTTGTGACGTGACCTTGGCTGACCGTGATATGCCACTAACGTTTTTGGCGCCGCTGCAACTGTGCTATGACCTTGACCGACTTTGACCCTGAATGACATCGATATAATCTAACCCAGACTGACAGCGGTATCACATTGTCATGACATGACCTGACAATGCCGGTCCTTGACCTAACAATGACTGACCTTGACCTTATGACTGACCTTGACCATGCAATGGCTCCGTGACCGGACAATAAATGCCCGTGACCTAATCGTGACTGTGATAATAATGTTATTCCTGACCTAACCCCATTGTCTGTCAAAGGCCTGACATTGACTTGCCGTGGCCTGACTCGAATGGTGGTGTCATAACTAACCTTGACTGTGGCCTGACGTGACTGTCAAAGACCTGACCTGACCTGACCCCGGCCTGGCCGTGACTGGTTGTGACCTGACCTGACTGTGACCTGACCTGACTGTGATGGTGACCTGACTTGGCTGACTGACCTGACCGTGACTGGCTGTGACCTGACCTGATCGTGACGGTGACCTGACTTGGCTGACAGAGTGGACCGTAACTGACTGTGACCGTGACAGCTGGCTGACAGCTGACTGTGACCGTGACAGCTGGCTGACAGCTGACAGGGCCGTGTTTGCCGCCAGATGCGACAGGAGGTGGCGGGGGCAGCCGCTGCCTCAGGCTGCCGGCTCGGCTCCTAGTGCTCCTGCTCACGACTTGGGGGTTTGTTGTTCAGGTAACCCGAAAACACGGGGTTTGTAGGCTAGAACCAGTGGGTTATAGCACAGTACCAGGGTTTTGTTGTTCAGGTAACCCGAAAACACGAGGGATTATAGGCTAGACCAAGTGGGTTGTTTTTCAGGTAACCCGAAAACAGGGGGTTTGTAGGTTAGAACTAGTAGGCTGTTTCCCAGTTCCAAGGGTTTGTTGTTCAGGTAACCCGAAAACACATGGTTTGCAGGCTAGAACCAGGGGTTCTAGTCCAGAACCAGGGTATTGCAGCCCCAAACCAGGGCCTTGTTGTTCAGGTAACCCACAAATAGCCCGGTGTGTAGCCAAGAACCAGGGGGTTTGTAGATTAAAACCAGGGGTTGTGTTCAGGTAACCCACAAATAGGCCGGTGTGTAGCCAAGAACCAGGGGGTTTGTAGATTAAAACCAGGGGGTTGTGTTCAGGTAGCCCGCCAACAGTTTTGTTTTGCCCAGATCCTTGAGGTTAGTAATCTAAATATTCTGGAGATATCCATGTTGTCAAATGCTCCGATAGCTTGACAGGCGGGCTCTACTCCGTGAGGATTTTAGCAGATAGACTAGGATTGTTTTCATACACACTTATTGCCAGTCCTGTCTTTGTATAACCTGGTTGCCGAATCCCAATATGTTGTACGCTATTGATACAGTTGAAGTTTCGTCATCATTATTTACTTTATCGTTACATTTTGCAGTCTCAATTTGTTTTACTACTTTGCTGTCTGTATTTCATTTCCACACAATATCTTCCACTCCTTGCTTCTGTGGATTTCTGCGTAATCCAAGAGGGAAATCGTTCTCCTCCATGATAAGAATTAGTCATGAGATCAGCCGACAGATTAATCACTTATCCTGCCAAGGAGGGTACGCCTGCCAAGAGAGTTATGCCAAGGTAAACCTTCTAGTGACACAGGCTGCTGTGACTTCTGTGTCAGATTGTCTGTCGTCTGCGCATATTTAACAAAGGTGCACACTGATAAATACCGCGCACACCTGGTATACGATATGTTTCTTCGTCGTAACATTGATAGAGCTATTTCTTGGTCACACTCACGGTAGATAAAATACTCATAGTCACAATGTTTTAATGCTTTTTGGGGGTAAATGCTACTATTCATGAAATATTACTAGGCGCCACAGAATAAACAACATTCAGTGTTTTTGGCATTAGGTAGGTCACGGTGTTTCATTGCTCTTTATCCAAAACGCGTCATTATAGATGCATGATGTTGACTCGGCTCCACTGACGTTCATCAGATAAAGAGTCGGCCAGGGGTCGAAAAAGGAAAAGTGGTCACAACGAAACTCCGGATCAAGGCGGTCGCCGGCATTGACGCATCCAAAACGGGTTGCTATATATCGGATAGATTCCGATATATTGGGTGAACGGGTGGCGATATATGGCGATAGTTCTGTTAGCAAAATAACGAGTGGCGACTACAGCGATATATAGCTTTTTTAGCTATCATTTTTGCTGCCTCAGGTCCGTCAAAAAGTTTTGCCCTTCCCCACTTGAAATTACTTCCTACGCCCCTGGGTACGGCAAGTACAATTTTCCAAATCATGTCAGATCCAGAGTCTGATCCAATATGACGATTTTGACTGAAAGGGTCGGTTGCGTCCACGAGTCCGAAAAAGTCAAAATGTAAAAAAAATGCATGTATAATAATAAGTTACATTTTTAAATTATTTCATGTCCATTATTATTATCAAATCCTCTTTCATTTTATGTCCCATTTAAATACATCAATCATACCACACTTGGTTAAAACATCAAAGGATCATCCAATTAACTGCCTTTAAGGTGTAAAGACCTGTAAGGTAAGAAGATACGTCATTTGTGATTTATGGTATAAGCCTGAACCGAAAATTAACAAAATATCTGTGGAAAGCATACCGAAATCGAGATCTAAATCTTGTTATTTTCAAACGCAAATAAATTTTGACTCCGATATACATACATCACTACTAACTTCATACTAAGGCTGGATGAAACAAATTTGGGTTGTCAAATCAGTCATCTTTACCAAATCAATCTGGCCATGTTTTATATGAACAAAATACCATACTGCCAAGTGCCAACACCCTAACATGCTAAGAAGCGCTGTTGAATTTGCACCACAATCTATAACTACAAATCCAGTATTAGTTAAGATACAATCCTTTACTTAGCAAGTTAGCATTCAGTATCATTTTACTGACCAGGGCGAGAGGTGAACAGGGGCAAATGCTCGTCAGTATTTTTACCGAGGAAAGTGAAACAGTGGTGACACATTGTTAAAAATATTGATTATTATTTATATATAAGTAATTGGATATACATATATACACATGTATATATATATATACATGTGTCTGCTCGTGTCTGCTCAAGTTCACGAAGGATTTTCCGCCCGAGACCGAAGGTCGAGGGTGGAAAATCCTACAACAACCGAGGTCCTAAATAAATTATATCGGCCTAAGTGTGGTATTTATTTTATCATATGTCACCTCCGCTTGAAAATGTGTAAAAATAAGTTTGGTGTAAAATGTAAATGCCCGGCGGGGCCGAAAGCCCTTTGACCAATTGACTTAATATTGATTTTCTGAGAGCTGAAAACCTTTTACCACATGCTCGCGCTAATGCTAAAAACATACTGAGATATATGATAAAAGTAAAGTATAAACAGAATTCAGTAGACGAAACAACAGAAGTATTTGGGATGCATCGATGCACAAACACCGGCCTGGACTGGCAGGGATCTTGCAGCGAAAATCCCAATGGAACCCTTGCAACCAATGATCAGCAGCATCTTACGAGTCAGGTCCAAGGATCTATGCTACTCGGAGGATCTACGCTACTCGGCAGCTGGCGAGCATTGGACACGGGTCACGTTTCCCAGAATAGTTTCCGCGTCCCTGCGTCGTCTGTCTGGCCGTACCTCGTTCTTGGCAGTGGCAGTGGCAGTGGTAGGTACCTTGATCCGGCAGTGTGCCAAGAACAAGTGCACAAATTCTGAACAAGTGCGGAGAATTTGTCGGGCAGCGGCAGTGGCGGATCCATAAAATCTTCAAGGGGGGGGGGGGCATCAATTGCAGTGGTGCGCCTCCTATACCCAAATCTGAAAACTCGACGGATTTGATCACTTATATTTTGAGGGTGCCCCTATTTCAGCAATTTTTTTTCTCAAAAATGTTAAGGACCCCTCAGGTCAGCAGAGTGCCCCCCTCAGCCGGCCAGAGTGCCCCTGAGGCGGGCTAGAGTGCCCCTTCAGGGAACAAGAGTGCCCCTCAGGCGCTAGAGTGCCCTCTCAGGCGACAAGAGGTACCCCTAGGCACAAGATGCCCCCTCAGGCGGCCAGAAGTGCCCCCTCAGGCGACCAGAGTGCCCCCTCAGGCGCCAGAGTGCCCCTCAAGCTGAAGGCCCAAGGGGGGGGGCGGGCATAGCCCCATGGCCCCCCTCTGGATCCGCCACTGGGCAGCGGTCTTTGCCTGGATCATGACAGGACTTCCTTGGCCGTACACGCGGCTTTTTTTGCGTCGTGGACCTGCTGTGCCAGTCTAGCTGGTGCTGCCCAAAACTGTGAATTATCATTCTAAAATTATGCTGCTGGTACGGAATCTGGCAACGTCGGCTGTCAGACTGGGTCACAGAGCTGCCATATTGTTCAAGAGCTGCCATATTTTCCAAGAGCTGCCAGGTCTGCCTTGAGTTGTCAGGAAGGTCGCATGCAGGCTGCCCGGACGGGAGGTCGCCTAATACGGCAATGGCGACAGTGTGGGTCTGCTCCTGTGGCACCTCCAACTGCCTCTAACCTCCTCCATGCTCCTCTGGTCGCTCCTGTGGCTGCTCCAGTCTACTCCAAGCTCCTCCAATATCGCCCGAAACATTCTCTAAACCCATCCAACCTGCTACGGACATCAAGATAGTGGCTGCCGGAGGAGATTGGAGGAGTACGTTTATGGTGCAGCTGATGCATGTGTTAATGTCAACAGATACCCAACCGTGAACGTAAACAGCTGATACTTCCTCCAAACGCCTCCAATCGTTCCCGTGGCGGCTGCTCTGGGCTGCTCCGAGCCGCTCCACAGTCCACACACCACACACCGCTCCACAGTCCACATATCACACACCGCTCCACAGTCCACATACCACCTGGGACTCTGGCAGCCGCGACACGGGAACAGACCCTATAGGTGTTGCTACTTTGTGCCTGCATTGCGCAACTCATGTGGTCTACTGCTCTGACGTGAGAGCAAAACTACGTGAATGTGCGCCGCTGTGCCATTTATGTTGTTGGTACATATTTGTAAAAATATCATGACATTGCTGGGACAACACTATTCTTGTTTTCTGCAATTAAGCGTTTTTATTTCTATTTTACTTTGTTTTCGGAGAACTTACTCATTTGTCTCGACGAAGCAAATGTATTGCGAAGTTTGATATAAAACCACTTCATGTGGCATTTCATGTTTAATTACAAATGACCAGATCTGAAATGAAATTTCATAGCATTAACGCCCACTCATTCAGTGCTACCCAAACTGATCACCAATTATCAGGGGCGTGGGAAGTACTTTCAAGTTGGGGGGGGGAGACATTTTGGCTGACCTGAGGTAGCAAAAATGATGGCTAAAAAGCGATATATCGCTGTGGTCGCCACCCGTTATATCGCCAACTGGATTATCGCCATACATCGCCACCCGTTTACCCGATATATTGGAATCTATCCCCGATATATGGCCACCCGTTCTAAATGCGTCAGTACCGGCGACCGCCTTGATCCGGAACTTTGTTGTGACCACTTTTCCTTTTTTCAAACCCTGACCGACTCTTTCTCTGCTGAACGTCAGGGGAGCAGAGTCGACATCATACATCTATATTCTATAAGGACTCTTTTTGCTAAAAAACAAACAAACAAACAATGAAACACCGTGACCTAGGCCCCCATACAAAAAAAAAACATTTAATGTTATTTACTCTGTGGCGCCCAATAATATTTCATGAGTAGTAGTAGCAATAGTAGCAATAGTAGCAATAGTAGCACCCCCGAAATGTCTTCCATCATTGTGCCCATGAGTATTTTATCTACCATGATTGTGACCAAGAAATAGCTCTATCAACGTTACGACGAAGACAAATATCCTAGTTGTGCGCTGTATTAAGCAGTGTTTCAATGCTACGATGGTCAAATGTGCGGTGCCACTGCTAAGATGGAAAGATGCAAACCAGTTCCAATTTCAATGCAGTTTAATTTTCTTTATTGTATTTTTTGTTTGAAGCTGCACCTTTGTTCTACGAACATCAGCAATTTTACGTAGACAATGCCGTCGATCTGACTCATAGTCAAAAATTAATGGTAAAAGACGGGGAAGGGCCCACACCTAGCTCCAAAGTTGGAGGGGGGGGGGGGCGTCACCCCACTGGTCCAAAGTTGAGAGGGCGAGTTGACCCCACTGCCCCCATGGTTCCCACGTCCCTGCCAATTATGTTTCTACAGGAAAAAATTACTGGAATCAGAAGTTACTAGTTAGTCATCTGCTTCAGAAATAAGCTCGCTGCGTTGCACTCTGGATTTTCACCACTGAAGCAGTTCTCTCAGATTGCATTATTTATAACACTGCAAAGCCGGTCTAAATCTTGCAAACTTATTCATCCCTTGGAAACTTCCGTGCCTGCTGAAAAAATGAAATGCTGCTTCTAGCCTGTAAACGGTTGAATCATAGCGCATGATAACATCGCTTAAATCAATTGCCGTTAGCTTTGCTGAATACACAAACATTTGTGACGATGCTGTTGATTTATTAATAAATGCATGATATAGGAACTTATACAATTATATAAATGGTGAGTTGTATCGCTATTAGTACGGTCAGCTCTATCATGCGTGATGAACTTGGCCTATCAGAGACATGACGTCATACTGCCTCCACGTCACGTCACGTCACGTCACGACAGGGGCCCGGGAACGATTTCAAA
>VOPJ01008296.1:0-32638 GCA_014673585.1 Semibalanus balanoides
TCATCGTCCTCGGTTCGTCGTAACGCTGAAATGAATGAATGGGATTTTTAGTTTGTTTATCCTCTTAAAGGCCCATCACCTATATTTCTGGGTTTTACCCTTAAAACCCTTAAAAATTTCGCGCCGCTTTGCGGCCATAATTAAGAAGAAATAGTTGACCTTTAACATGTTTTTTAACTGAGATATCATTTTTGTAGCCCGTGTTGAAAAAACTATCTGCAAGTTTTGTTGGCTGAAAAGACTCTCCAGCCGAATATATTTGACATTTTGTCAAAGGAATGTGGGGCAGGAAAAGGAATGTTGGGCTGGCCAAGGATCAAATATAACATGCATTTGTGACTGCAGGACAGATCCAGGAGGCAGAAGCTCCAACGCCGAAAAAAATATTGGTAGCGTCGGATTGTTGGGAGCATTATAAGGACAATTATTCACATACAACGCCTATAGAACTAATTAATACATAGAAAAGTTTGGGCAAATGACCCGTCCTATCGCGATGGAGTCCATGCATGGATGTAATTATCTGTTGACTAACCACACTACAAATACCTGCTTTATATCGCGAAAATCAGAAGAAGACACTACAAAAAGTATATTCACCCGGCTGTTCCATTTAGTCCCGGTGGGCCTAGGGCCACGTTCCCTGGTGAAGCGACCTTTTTCAGTCACCTTGACTGGTAGTAAACGGAAGTGCTGGATCAAAGCTTTGCCCAGTGCCCAGGCCAAGCTGTGCTTTCTTTAATTAATTAATTCATGATAGAGCGCATTGCTGTAATTTCTTTTTCTGATTCGTACATGAATAATATACAAGACTACTTGTCTTGGATTGGTCGAGTAGGTAACTACCGACACAGCAGAGACCTTGTGCGTCATATACAAATACGCAGGTCAGTACTGAGGCAGTTCAGGAGTCCGCCACCAGATGTCACTCTTAACGGTGACATCCAACCCGGGCAGTAGATGGCGCTCTATCACAGCGCAGTTTCAGTTTGATCTTGTAGGCACTTCGGCTTATTAATTTTCTCTTTTTTCGTTCCCCTTTTTAAGTTAGTCTTGTTTGTCGGCTTATATTCTCTCAACATAAAATATTAGACGCGCTCATACTCATTGCCGAAGCCAAACAGTGACTATCAGCCTGATACCATAGATTATCATGGGCCCACTAACCCCAAGCCCAGCCCAGCCCAGATCCAAGAAACACCAAGCCACATCCCAGGCCCAATCACAAAGCCCAGGCCTAATCACCAGCCCAGGCCCAATCACAAAACAGTAACACTACACCCTGGAGTCAGGAGTAGCACTCACAACGGAAACACCACAATATGAAGACTGCAGTAAATCACAAAACAGTAACACCACGGCCCGGAGACTGCAGTAAAGTCACACAGCAGTAACACCATACTTTGGAAACTGTGGTAATGCACACAACAGTAACACCATACTCTGGAAGACTGCAATAGCGATCACAGCAGTAACACTACACAATGGAGACTGCAGTAAATCACACAACAGTAACACCACACCCTGAAACACCACACAAAGGAGACTGCAGTCAACCACACAACAGTAACACCACACTATGGAGATTGCAGTATATCACAAAAAAGTAACACCACACCCTAGAGACTGCAGTAGTGCACACAACAGTAACACCATACCCTGAAGACTGCAGTAGCGAAGACAACAGTAACACTACGGAGACTGCAGTAAATCACACAACCGCAGCATTTACTGCTGGAGTTTGCATTGGCGTACACAACAGCATCACCAAGTACTGGATGCCGTTTTAGTGGGGTCATGTCATGCTTGCTACTTTGGTCGTATTTTGACATTTCTTGTGCTGAAATTGACCTGCATCCTTCGATTTCGCCCACAAAATATCCTTCACCACTGACGAACAGGTGCATTGCATTATTGTATTGTATTTTTCGTAAGAAGATCCAGTATCATACCGGTTTGTCATGCCTTAAGTCATTGATAACAGAGTAACAGTAACTAGCAAGCGGATGCAGGAACAAACAAGCAAAGTTTCTCAAGTAATATACATGCACTCAACAACAGTCAAGCTCACTCGCATCCTGCACCCGTCAGATGCCTTCTGTGACGCCTTTTAAACGCCCCGATGAGGCTCACGGTGACTCGGGATGAAGGCGGTTAAACGCATCAATTGTTCGGTAAAGGAATAGGCGGCTGCCGTACAAATTTATTGTTTATTGTTTATTATCAAAGTATCACCAACAAGCAATGCCCAGTGACAGGTTAAGTCGAAAGTTAAAACAGCATACATACACTACAGAATACACATTATAGCAATTTGCACGATGGATTATTTTGCGCGAAATGTTTTAAACATTGTAAAATGTTTTAAAATGTTTTAGAAGTAGTTAATTTCACGATGGACTAATTTGTAAAAAAAAAAATCACCCTACGGGACCGTAGGGCGAGGGTTAAAAAAAAATCAGTCGCAAATTAGTTCATCGTGAAAACGGCTATTACTCAAACATTTTAAACATTTTAAAATGTTTTAAAACATTTCGCGCAAAATAATCCATCGTGAAAACGGCTAATAAATAATAAAGATGATAAACATTCAAAATGCACAGTAAAGGTATACACATACTGAAAATACTAGTCCCTATGGGCGCGTTACGTACGTGTTTCACGCGAAGTTTTTAAAAGAATGCATATTCTCATACTAAAAATTATTACCGCCTGAAACTTTACGTAAACAGGAGTTCATTTCTCGGAATTGTGGTTAAAAACTGTCTTTACAATGTTCACACGAGCATCAATGTTGGGAACAGCGAAGACGATAGTGGCGCTGTTTAGGTATGGGCTGGAGAAGCGGTAAATGGTGCTGAGGCGCACGAGTGTAGGGAAGGACTGGTCAAGGTCGCGCTGGTCTCCTGCGCACGAATGTCTATATGCTGTCTGCCAAGAAAGAGATCATCAGGTCTCTACTTGTCGACGGCTGTCCTTCAAAGTAGGTATACCAAACATGTGCAGCAGCTTCTCATAGGCCAGAGAGTGAGTCACAACATTGTTGGCTCGGGGTGCCATCTACATAAGAAACTTATGCTGAACGCGTTCCAGTCGCTTCACATGTAACTTGGCCACGCCACCCCAAATTGCACATCCGTATCCCAGGATGGACCGCGCGTTTGCATACTACGTGGCCTGCAAGTTTTTCTAACATATTTTTTTGTCGAGGAAGACCAGTTTCAAAGACATCTGATCAAAACGCCGAGAGCTCTGTTGGCTTTATAAATAGTTTGATTGATGTGAGCCGGAAAGGTTAATTTTATATCCAACATGACGCCTAAATCACGTACCTCAGAAACGCGCTCAAGAACCGATCCATCAATATTAAATAGCATACGCATGTTGAACATTAGATGTTCTTAAGCTCACCGTGAAGACAAAACACTTCCCGTGTTTACGTACTCAGTATTGATGGCTGGTAGGTCCAGGTGGTTATCCTGTCGCGTTTGAGCCTGCCGCACGTCACGCCTTCGTACCAATCTCCGTACCAGGGAGTGGGGTTCCGAGTTCGTCAGAGGACGCCTCATCAGGCACAGCGCATGGTAGGTGTGTATCTGGGTCGCGGAGATCCATCCAAGGTCACGCAACACATCACTGATTATGATATGGTTTATTTTCTTGCGAATGGGAATCAACCGCGCGCCAAAATTGGTCACACGCTCGAGTCGTGCTAGTCGTCTGCTCACTTGGTACGGCTGCCATAATAACTCGACGAACAGTATCGAATCAGCGATATGACGATGCTACTGACCAGGGTAGGCAGAACTTTGCGGGGAATACAGCTTCGTACATGATAGAGACCTATCAGCAATCCAGTACATTTGCAAAAAAACTTGACTGAAGTGGGCGACATAGTTCAAGTGGTGATCCATCACTAGTCCCAAGTTATTTACCGCGTCCGATTCGTGGATGGTCGTTACTTGCATCGTCAACGTCACTTTGTCCATGTTTTTCAAGATTTGAGGGCTGCAAGACAGTTTGCTGGGTTTCGCTGTGTTCAAGCTTCATGTGGCTTTGACAAACCACTGGTGGGTGTCCTGCTGGACTCCATCTCATGGACAAGAGAGGGAGGTCACATTTTTTCCGAAATTCAATCAGCTGACTGTCATCCAGCATGGCTGATCAATTTTGACGTCACCTGCCTCTATGTAAAGGCTGAGATCATTTGAAAGAAAGAACAAAACAGAGGAGAGGGCCTGTTTAGTTATAGCTGCTCTACTGGCACAATAGCTGCATGCAGTTTTGTTTGTGTGGTTGAATCTGTTCAATCATTAACTGATCACGCAGATACATTGGATGTGATTAACCCAACAAAGAGTGGTGGTCTTCCTCAGTGACGTCTCCCTTAGCGTTGCATGAAATCTGTTGGTTACCTGAAGTAGGCAAATTGAAAGATCGTCACTTCTGATGACGGCACCTAGTAGCACATAACGTTGTCACAACGTCATGGCAACGTTGACAACGTCAGGGCAACGTTCATACGACGTAATGACGTCGTGAAAACGTTGTCACAACGTCGTGAATGTAATGTGTGCTCCTAGGGGCATACGTTTACCGCGACTCCCACAATCTGGTAATCACCATTATCATCAAAAACACTTTCATTCTGCTTATAAAATAATGGTCACATAAGTGTTCAACACATAAGGTATTCTCGGAGAAAACTGGTCAATCTGGCACACTTGTATTTCATTGAAGCCTTGATAAAATGGACTATATGGTTTAAACTGCTCAGAAAGACAGTGTGCGAGATACGCTGTTATTTTTGGTCATGGGTTGGCTCATACTATTGTTTAAAAGTCAACCGTTTCACATTGTGAAATTGCATACTTTCATTTGGTGAATAATTACATCGAAATGTTTCGAAGAGCAGCACCAATTAAAACCACTACTATCGCAAATGGCAGATTAATGACGCATACGTTTTTATAAACTCAACCACAAGGATGCTATTCCAAATGGTAATAGCTAAATATCATCCGATAATTCGTCAGATGTGGCGGGCTTCCGAATAGCCTGTGAGCGAAAGATCGGTATGACCGATTGATTCATCCCTGCAGGTGATGGACCTTTGGTGAGACTTCCACCAAATTAAACGTTCACTGACCGTCGTTAAAGCTAAACAAATAACAAAGGCTGACACTTCACATGCTCTATTTCAAATGCCTGGGCTACTTTACGTAATTTTACCATATTTTGCATTTTCTTACGTTCCTGGCTGTTAGTGAAAGAAGCATCTGCTTGTTCTTAGCCAGCGCTTGAACGGAGTGGTCCCAAGCCGACACCATTGACCGGGGACAAATATTTCCCCCCTCGTTATCTCCGGAAGCAATGACCGCAGCAGAGACGCACAAGGCGGCGTTTCGAAAAATCTGATTGAGACGCATCTAATTACATTACTCGCAATGTTGAAGTTAGGTCACATATTTAGGTCAAGGTCAGGTAAAGGTGAAGCTCGATGCTATTTGAGTTTATGGGACTTACCATCAACCAGAGCCGTTGTATCGGCGGATCATGGATCACCAGAGTACTTTGAAGTATAAGTACACATCCTGCATAGCTATTTATATAGCTATTTTTCCTTGAAAAATTAATTCATTTCTATGACTTACCTATTGTACATCTAGGGCAGATGTTCTGTCCACTTTATCACATCAACCGATGCGATGTTCCGGTGAATACATCCTTCGTGAAAAGGGCTGTTAGGAGTTCCTTTCATGCTCTATTTGATAAATTCCTCCATTTCCCTGGGGCGATGTTTGTTTTCGGCTGACGGAGGAAGCTAGCGTAGAACAGTTCTTAAAAACCTTTTGGTTAAGCGCACCCGTTTTAGTTCATGCAACTTTGTCTATCGGTGCTGTTTGTCGTGCAGTGAAATCTATTGACTATTTTTTGCCCTCGCTCTGATACCGGGGGAGAGGGGCTAGAGTTAATTGCATTGGATCTTTCCATTGCGTGAAGCACGGACCAGACAGAGGCAGAAAACACGGACAGAACTATTTGCACGGGACAGAACATTTACCCCTAGACTGCACGTGTGAGTTTTAACATTACGAGTGAATGGCAAGTGTCTTACAATTTCGTTTGACGTTAACTGACCTTAATGATACAAATTAGTGTAAGGTCTGCCATTCACAGCATGCACTTTCCAGTACTTGGTGATGCTGTTGTGTAAGCTAATGCGAACTCCAGTAGTAAATGCTGTCGTTGTGTGATTTACTGCAGTCTCCGTAGTGTGGTGTTATTGTTGTGTTTGCTTCTGCAGTCGCCAGGGTAAAGTGTTACTGTTGTGTGCACTACTGCAGTCTCTTAGATATGGTGCTACTGTTGTATGCACTGCTGCAGTCTCTCGGGCATGGTGTTTTTACTGTGGGTGCGCTACTGCAGTCTCCGGGTTGTGGTGCTACTGATGTGTGATTTAATGCAGTGTCCTTTGTTTTGTTTTACCGTTGTGTGATTTACTGCAGTCTTCATAGATTGGTGCTTATGTTTTGTTCGCTATTGCAGTCTCCAAGATATGGTGCTACTGCCTGTGTGTACTACTGCAGACTCCATGGTACCATGGTAGTGTTGTTACTGTTGTGTGATTGCATTGTAGTCTCCAAGGATTCGTTGTGTTTCACTGTTGTGTGCGCTACTGCAGTCTCCAGGTCTCCAGGGTATAGTGCTACTGTCTTGTGATTTACTGCAGTCTTCAGTACATGCTATTTTGTATAATCCTGGTCCACTGACTTATCTTTGCAAATTGCTGCAAAACTCTGTTTTCTACGAACTTGTTAAAATGTGTCGTTTTTTCCACCAACATGACGTCACTAAAACGTCATTATTTCCTAGAGTACTGGAGCAATTTCAATGGAATCTTTTCAGCATGCGTATAATTGTTCTGTAACTTCACTACCACAAATTCAGTAATATTAACCGCATTTCTATAAAAAGGTATGCAGACAAAACCTCATAGGGTCCAGTTCGGACTTTCCCGTAGGGCGAGGGATAACTTATTGTATGACCTGAGCTAAAATTGAGGAACCTTATCGATGGAATTTTTAAAGCACTTTCAACAGCTTTTGTTTGTTTTTTCCTAGATACCATTGCTCCTGAGATATATCATAAGGGTTTTTGGTTAAAGCCCCCCCAGTGACTCGCGGGTTAATGAACTCAGATGACCTCAATTTTGAGCTGAGGCCAAAAATGAGCAAATAGTTTTTAAAAATGATAAGCCTTTGAACAGAGTTTTCGGTTTTAGTCTGCATTCCATAGGAGCTGAGTTCGAGAGGGCGTGGAAACGCCCCCCCCCCCCTTCCCGACATACTAAAGGGAGTCGGCACAGCGCAGATTAAACAGAAATGACGGAGCGAAATTGCTGTTGATGCTCATGAGTGAACACTGAGCAGTGATCACCAACCGCAACAGCGATTATTTTGTATTCACTGCTGCCAGACGTAAGAAATGATTTTCCTCTAGAAATAAGAGGCTTGTACATGAAAACCACAATTTCCCAAAGTTATTTGAGAAAGCTCCTGTTTGAAAATTCCGAGGTTTTGTGAAAATCTTCCCTGAAATATCACTTCGAGTCATCTAGATTGCATGGAAATGTTTTGAAACTGGCAACAGTGTTTCCTCTGTTTTCTTAGCTGTCATTTGTTTCCGTCGCTTACAGAGATACGCTATGTAAGGAACACATCATCACATCCTCGAACATACACACCTGTTTTTATAAGCATTTAAATATATAAAAGTAATTAATACTTATATTTAGAAGTAAAAATAAAAAGGACAGCTAAGGAAAGGAAGGCCGTTCCAGGTGCGTCCCCCAATGCGTTCCCATAGTTATCTGAAAACCTTCAGATTTCAGAAGTAGGCGGACGCGCGTCCCCCTGAATCCCCCTCAATGACAGCCCTGGTTTCCCGTACATAACAGCGGTTTCACATTCGGAGTACGCATTCCAAAAATCTCCCGGGCCGGATTTGAACCAGCGACCTATGGATGCCTGTTGAACGAAGACCACTACAGTCCACCGCTCTACCAACTGAGCTACCAGGAGCATAGCTACTGACCACGCCCAACCAAATGCAACGACCACGAGGCCATCGTCATCCGCGCTTGACGTTACACGATAACAGCTAACCGAACTCTCTCTTTACCTGTCTACCGCTGCCACATTCTGTGCTACAGGCACCGGGATGGCCCCTCGGCCCAATGGGGGATGGGGGGTAACGTGTCCCTTGTGACCCCTGGCTGCGCCCTAGGGAAGGTTGGATGAGGCTGCCCAGCAAAGAAGACCTGCTTGTCAATCCGGACGTGTGGTTGCAGAGATATTGAGCTTCTAAAAAGTGTCGCCACGGGACCGGGTCGGGTCGGGCCACTCATATTTCAGATTTTTCCCTTACACCAAGGAAGAACTCGCGTTCGCTCCGTAATAAGAGTTTCAGAAAGCTATGATGCATTCTGCAGATTTACTTGTCCACGGACGGCGATCTATTTAGTGTCGGCGATCTGTTTCGATGATCAATCAGGAATGTTTTCACGATTCTTTGGAGCACTTACTTCATCTCTGACCCTATAACTTGCTTACAGATCAACATTGAAACATTGAAACCAGTACTTGTGATGGATTATACTGTAAGTCATTTTTTTTTTTTACTTTTTGAAACATGAAAGTTGTTATTTCACTTTAAGATTAGCCACGATCAATTGAATACCCTATATAGGAACATTGTACGTTTCACAGAAAATTCATATAAATAAATTAAAATGCAAATATTTCCCCTTAAAATCACTTGGTCGGTTACCGACCCAATAACGGTGTCAGTGGCTCACAAATTTCGGACCGCCCGTCGTCGGCCAGCGCTATAAAATTCATGACATCTATAGCACATCCACACACTTAGCTGGAAGGTTTTCTATGGTAAGTATAACATTTTTAAAAAACCAAATTACCACAGAATTAGGCACTAATGCGCGAAGATGCGCGTGGACACGCAGAGGCTAGCAGAGGCCCAAGTAGAGGCCCAAGTAGAGGATATAGTGCTAACCGTCCGCTTCGCTGTCAGTGATTATAGTTTGAGTGGTGGTGCAGCCAGTGATAAGCAATTAGGGATTGATAACCGTTATACCCGTGGTACACCCGTCGTACCTACAATACGTTTTGCTACCGTCATACACTCCGAGTCTCCTGGATGGTCTGTCCGTATCTCGCTGGATGGAGGTACCTACCGAGAGAAGCCCTCCCCGCGACTCCTCCCCGCCACCAGCCAGTGTCCGTATGTAACGCACTAAGTTAATTAAAAAGTAATGCGTCACCCGGAATAAACCAGGCGCCTTCATATTTGGATTTAGTGCTCTAACCACACTGCTTCGTTGAGTAGGTCGGAGGCTCAAACTACGGGAATGCACCATTCAAAAGCTGAGCTCACGCTGAATTCCGAGCAAGTGCCATTTTTTGTGCAAATCTGTCGAGGGCCTTTTTTCAAATTGAAAATTTGTTCGAAATCGCGCCCTTATTGTTTGGCTACAGCTATCACGTATGGCACGGCTAAAATGCAGACTAATGACATGTCTACCGATTTGACATGATCTACACGTCAAGGTCTCTTAAAATTCAAAGTCATTAGATGGTTTAATTGGTTGCACGGCTGCATCAAAGCCAAGCGCTCTCGGTGTTGATACTAAGGTGCACTTCCGCTTGCCCTCACGCTCAGAATCATCCCTGCGACACGCGAGCTGAGCACTATGCGCGCCGCCGATCCGGTTTTATGGACCCGGCTTCGGCCAGTCACGGATGACGGTGATTATATTGATAATCTCAACAAAAAGGATGTTTCAATGACCAGTTTTATTTAAGAATACAATGCAGAATTTATTTGTCCTATCTTTCTTAACAAAAGTCCTCCCAAAAATAATTATATTCAGTCATCAGTTACCATGCTTAGGGAGTCATTGCTCACTCCAAAATATAAAGATATTGCTTTTAAATTTTGTTTGGGTATTTTTCGTATGTGGTTTCTATCATATATTCAGCTTAAAGGTGAGTGTGCCTACTCACTATTGGGTCATGTGGAGTTGTTGACACTAGTGTTAGAACATATTTTTTCTGAATTTAGCCACTGTACCTTTCATTTCCCCAGAATCACTTAGTTCTGAGGATATTCCAAAGTCGCCAATCACATTCTGCAGAATATTAATTATCAATAGTCGCCATAGAGCTTTCGCACTAGAAGCATTGCTCCTTAAATTACAACGCTAGCATATATTGTTAGCTCTGGCCAGTGCGCCAGTTATAGGTAAATTTTCGTACTCTGTTTATAGTGACGATCGTTTTTGAGTTTGAAACAAAACAAATGCAAAAACAGAAATAAGTTAAAAATTCAACTAAAGGGGCTCCAGACGTGAATTTTATCGTAACCAATAATCAAAGCAGTAGCTTCTTACCGTAATAAAAATATATTTGACATTCAAAAGAGTAGGCATTCTCCCTTTAAACANTAAGATCACAATATCGGCAAATTGCTATTTCTTCGGAACTCATCGTAAGTGATTGTCAACAAAAAAGTAAAGGTAAAGCCATGCAAAAATCAAAATCATCAACCAGCTGCACTTCAGTCTTCAACACACAGATTCTGGTATAAACAAAACATGCCGGCTGCCACGACTTTCAAAGCCGAAGATGTTTTTGGCAGCTCGTCGGGAAACACCACATGAAGTAAAATGTGCATGTCGCTTGAAGCCTGAAGGTAACCTTCACGCAATTGTCACCAGTGGCGGATCAAGAGGAGGGGGCCAGGGGGCCACGGGGCCATGGGCCAGGGGGCCCTTGGGCCTCGAACTTGAGGGGGCACTCTGGCCGCCTGAGGGGCACTCTGACCACCTGAGGGGGCACTGGTCGCCTGAGGGGCACTCTGGCCGGCTGAGAGGTCACTCTCGCCGTCTGAGGGGGCACTCTGGTCGCCTGAGGGGGCACCCTGGCTACCTGAGGGGGCACTCTGGCCAGCTGAGGTGGTCCTCTGTTGACCAGAGGGGATCTCAACATTTTGAGAAAAAGAAAGAAATAGGGGCACCCTCAAAATATAGTGGACCAAATCCGTCTAGTTTTCAGATTTGGGCATAGGTAGGGGCACCACTGCAATTGATGGCCCCCTCCTTGAAGATTTTCTGGATCCGCCACTGATTGTCACAATGGTCACAACAAAGTGCGCGCACTTGGTCACAGTCGCAATGGTGAAGGAAAATGGTCACCCACTTTGTGCGTAAGATACTTTTGGCGTGATAAAAAAGAACTTCACGTGTCTTTAACACCTGAAAAGATTTAAATAGTACCACAATTATTTACAAATCACTAAATATTTAAAGATTTTCACATAAAAGCTAAACATTTCTACATAATTATGTAATAGCTAATAAGTAATAAGTTGATGATTTAAAAGTACAAGTAAGTCACATCAGCTCATTAAAGTTGCAAATCGGTCAACTTTGCACGTGGGCAAGTGCGTAAGATTTTGCACCTCTTACCCTGGGCAATAAGGCGCTTCACTTTCAGGATTTTTTGTAATCGACCATATGCCATCGAATTCCCCGTTCTCTGGTTTATTTGCAGTCGATTGGTGCCACTTTGTCAAAAATTGTGTAAAAATGATCAATAACATGCCAAATATGTATTTTAGAATCAAAAAGAATTATTAAAATAGACAAGCTTTCAACATCACTGTTATCATCAGGTTTGAAAATTCCTAAATATTTTTGAATGACAAACAAAATACAATAACAGATTTAATCAATAACAATAACAGATTCGCTCATGTCACAATGATGATGGTATCCTCCAGTATGACCGTCACTGCTGAATGATATATAGAATTCATGATAGACTAGACAGTATTCATATGTGAAAGTATACAACATTCAGGAATTAAGAACTATGTCATGCCTAACATAATGTTAACATAATCTAACATATTGTAACAAATTTAAAATACTGACACTCATAGGACCACTTTGACACTTTGATAGCAAACAGATGAAATTAAGACTTTCTGCATCGAGCATAAACAAATATTAAGAATATTTATGTGACAAATGTTAATCGAGTGAACGGAAAGCCTTATATTAATCTAATAATTAATGTCTTAAAACTTATTTTAAACTAAAAACGAATAAATATCCATATTCGTTTTTTCGATAAGTGTATTTATTCGTTTTTTAGTTTAAAATAAGATTTAAAACATTAATTATTATATTAATATAAGGTTCACTCGATTAACATAAACAAATATGATTGTCGGTGCAGGCCACCATATTAAACATGGCAACTAATGGGGATATGTGGGTCGACCAAGTGCTCATGTTGATCGTATTGATGAGCTAGAACGATACAAATGCACAAAATTGCCGTAACATCGATACTTTCGAAAATATCGCCCACGTCGACTCTCCCCATTATAGGTTAATATTGGGGACACTCTTGCCGTCTGCAATGCCAAATTCGCCAACAAACTCTGATATCCGCTTATCGCGGCGATTTTAACTGACGATATTTCCGAAATTATCGATGTTATGGAAATGTTGTGCATTTGTATCGATCTAGCTCATCAACACGATCAAAATGAGCACAAAGTCGACCCATTTATTCCCATTGGTTATCATGTCAAATATGGCGGCCTGCACCGAAAAACACGATTTTTTCAGGCTTGATGCAGCCAGTCTAAATTTAACCTCATTTCCATAAAAGTGGTACCAAACGACTGCAACTAAGCCAGTGAACGGGAGTTTGAGAGCATATGGTCGATTACAAAACTTTCCTGAAAGTGAAACGCCCTACTGGACGTTTCTGTGGGAAAAAGCTTTACAAAGAATTACCTACCGTTATAGTACTGGAAAAAGTGCAAACATGAAAGATAGCATGCGTGACATCTATACGTTAGTCATCCAGATAGCTTCTGAATGAAGTTCCATTTATCAGGATACGGCGAAGCGAGTTTAAATTTCGGTCCAGTTCTTCGTCAGTTTGAAGACTAAGTGCCGTTTGAATGGCGAATCGCTGTAAATGGCTGCGAGCTACCGGCCCGCCGCTGAGGTACTGATAGGTAGCTTGTTCCGTGTCTACAATACCACAGAAAAAGCGATGAGCTATCTAAAGATAGACCAAAGTTTATGTCCTCTTACAAAGTGACGAATGTCTGAAGCATATCGATGCATTTTGTCATGTCTCACTTATTTAGATTTAAGCGTTAAACCGTGACAATCTGGCATAGGCGTCGGAAGTGATGTTGCAGGGGTGGCAGCTGCCACACTAACTTAGGAACTGGTGTGGCGGTGCCACACCAACTTTCCATTCGTCCATATATACTCAGTTTCCGAAATGCAAGCAAATGTATGTCAACGAACGTGCTTTGTAGATGGCATGATAGCCTTGGATTTTGACGGGAATCAATTTGTTTACGTCAATTTATGTGCTTTTGTTTTATCTAAAACGCGAAAAATGTTCTTACGTCCTCATTGTTTGTTTCATAGATATAAAAGTAAAACGCAAAAGCGGAAATGCATTTTTTAGCATGGCAATACTGGGAAGGTTTATCGATTTTGTCTTTTGAAAGGTCATTTGTCAGTCCTTTCTGACGATATAAATTTGAAATATTGTACACATATTTACCGAACACGTTTCAATCACACATATTCCGTGTTTTGGGCAACCATATTTTTAAATACTGTAGAAAATAAAAATTGTCTTTGGATTTCTCAAATTTTGTGATTTTAATCAAACTTGAATATTCAAGGTAGCAGTTTGATAGGATTAATTCGTCTTTATTACCAATCATTCGATATATGCCAGTTTAATTCATATTAAAATGTACAATGTAGTACAAAATATGTTCTGTCTACTTCATCGACACCACCCGATGTTGATGCGTCCGGCGAATCAATCCTTCGTGAAAAATTCGAAGTTATAAAATTCGGAATTCGAAGTTGATCCGTGGTGCATCAATAACAATTACTTGGCGCAGATTGAAATACATTCGCGCAGTGCGCATTAGTTCAACAACGTGGTCTTGGACCTTGGAACCCCGGACCCTGATGTTGGCGCAGCCAGGGGTCCCAGGATCTGGGACCCCCTTTTTAGAGAAAACGTGTATGTTTTCCGTGCTCTTTTTGTAAACAAAATCAAAAAATTGTACGGGACCCCTCCCCTTTCGATCCGGTACACCCCTTTATAAATTCCTGGCTGCGCGCCTGTGCACCATTGCCCTAGCCTTTGCCCAGGGACGTATAAAAGGGAAGGGGATGCCATGGGCGTAACCACCACTGGGTTCACTGGGTACATTGTACCCAGTAAAATTAAAAACTCCAAATTGTACTGGGCGCAGCACCTAGTACAAGTTGAAGACTCCAACTTGCATTTATTTAGTTTCAAAATGTCCCGAGAAGTCAATAGGTATATGCCACAGTAAAAACAAAAGTGTTTTCTTCAAATATAAAACAATATATCGAGGAAACCTTTACATTTTGTAACAACCAAACGCAGGAACGTTCACTTTCTATTGATATAGAATGTGCTGGATTACCAAACTGAAAGACTGTTCACCCGCGCGTTGCTAAGGTATATTTCATAACGCGAGTTACTGGGGTGGGGGGGCTATTTATAGCCCCCTCTGATCTCCGGAACTAATGAACCGATTTGACAAATGTCAACGGCATTCGATGTCCATGTCAAATTTGTTGAAGGAAACATATTTGTGTTGACCTCAGGGTCACCGATGACGTCACAGGTCACAGCAAGTAAAAAATGTTTTACCGTGTCATCAAAGTCCGGTGGATGGAATTGTCACCCAAAAATGTAATATTAAACGCATAATAAGTTGATAAATCGGCATTATTCGTGAATTTAACAACTATAATTACCATTCTAAGCTGTTTTTTTACCTTGGGTCAGGTCAAGGTCATCCGAGGTTACGAGGTCAAACTGCAGTTTACGGTCATTAGAAGTTGTAGCACATGTTTATGGGTTCTTTTTCGACTAGAACGCGAAAAATGACCTAAGAATACTGTTTTTCCATACAAATAGAAGTAAAAAAAAAATGAAATTTGTATGCATAGATATGCAGTAGAGGTGGTCTAAATTTGGCTTTGAAAGATTGTAAGTCAGTCATTTTTAAGGATATCGACTTCAAACGTGCTACACATATTCATTAGACTCTTCTCAAACATTTGTATTCCTTTTTTTCGGATTTGTTTCGAGAAATTTACCAAAACCAAAAATATTGTTTTGGAATTTCTCAACATTTTGAATTTACTTTTTTTTAATCCGAGATTGCAGTTTGATAGCTGAGTTTATGATCTGTCATTTGGTATTTATCAATTAAGTATATCTTTTAAACTGTTTTTTGACAGCGTTTCCCGCAAAACATTATTTTTCAACTAAAAACGCAGAACATGACGTCACTCTGACGTCATTCCTGGTTGACCTAACATAGCTTCTTTGTTTTCCTTCTGGCAGCAGGTGTCAAATTGATGTGAGATAAGTACTGAAGTTTGTTGACGATATCTCTGTTTTTTTAGAGACAGAAAAATAACGGGAGAGGGGCTATAAATAGCCCCCCCCCCCCCAGTAACTTGCGGGTTAATGATTAAGATAGGAAAATAGACCATGTACAAATGACTGCATAACCTTCTTTGCTTGATCCACATCCGCAGTAGGCTGTTATTGGATACCTACCGATGCCAGGATACAATTTACGACCATTGTCCCGTCGTCGCAGATCTCAACACACACTGCACTCAATGACTGAATCTTGACTGTGACAGTCTGCGAGACATGGACAGGAATAAAATTACAACTCCATAAATGTCTGCATATATCGAATGGCTGACTGGCCTGTGTTGTGACATCTAGCGTATAATCGGTTTGGTGCAGTGCCCTCGGCATGCCTCAAGTTATAATTGCGATTTGCAATTGCAGGTGTCGTGAGCCCTGCCTATGCACTCTGCAACAGAGCTGCGGCCAATCACTACATAGAATCCCCTGAAGTGGAAATTCCGCGTAGCGTCTGGGAATAGATCAGTCTGATTAGTGCGAGCCTTGTATCATTATGTCGCAGAGCGTGGCCTGTTTGTTTCTTTACTAACTGATTCGGCGTACACCCGACGAGAAACCGACAGGCTTCTCTGCTCCCTTTCCAAGCACATGCGTTCAGGTGATTGAAAAAGAGCCAGTAATGTGATCAGGTAGCCAGGGCAACACATACGCATGTATGCATTCGGTCCAGCTTCCACGAAGGCTTCAGCCTTTGTAGAGGCTGGAGAGGTTTATATTGATCAGTGCTTCTCCACACCACCGAGCTTTGTAAGAAGCGCGTTATACCCCGTGGAACTTCGGAGAGACCGTCGCCCAGGGGCGCCGGAACTGTTCGAAAGTTGGAGGGGGAAGCGGAGGCATTCTGAAGTTAATTATTTCCATGCAACGCCATAGGCGTAATGTTAACACCTGACAATGTTGGGGGCGGCTGCCCCCTCTGCCCCCCCCCCCCCCGGTTTATGCGTCCTTGCCGTCGCCTGATAGCGCACATAGCCGACAGCTCCCACAACGCTTATAAAGTGTCGCCAGTCGCCACCCAGTGGCGGCTGATGTTTGTTTTTTTAATGGGGGCTTGTGGTTAGTGGTTACGCCCTTTGGGGATGCGCCCTATAACAAAAATACAATGATAACACTAGATAAAGTGAGTTTTTTTCTGGCGATCCCCCCCCCCCGGTCATACATCAATAACAATGGCAAGGAGCGAAAAATTTGATTTGGCCACGCGACGTGGCCCTCCATTGATAAACAATCCTGGCTACTGCTGCCTTTGCCAAAACCAACTTGGGAAATAGGTTCCTTCCGCCCTTGCAATCTGGCCTTTTGTTGCTTGACCGCAAGTAACAGATCCAAAAGTCACGTTGATTAAGTGATACAAGTTAAGATGATGATTCTAAGCAATTCCACGAATTAACATAAATTATATTTCACTTGATCAACCAATAAAGTGACCAGCGTCCCACAATTTGTTGATTTAGGCGAGAAATAACACCAAAATGTGAATTATTTACCAGTCTCTATCCCCATTTAGAAGTGAATTTTTACTCCCAAATTATGAATGGTGATATAAGCCGTTGTTACGATGGCTTATTTTGCGCGAAATGTTTTAAAACATTTTAAAATGTTTTAAAATGTTTCAGTGGTACCGCTTTCACGATGGACTAATCGGCGAAAAGTTTTAACCCTCGCCTACGGTCCCATTACGGCGAGGTTAAAAACATTTCCTCGCAAATTAGCCCAATCCGTGAAACGGCTACCACTGAAACATTTTAAAACATTTTAAAATGTTTTAAAACATTTCGCGCAAAATAAGCCATCGTGAAAACGGCTATTGATTCTGAAAATATTGACTTACGTACATGATATCAACGAAAGTATACTGCTTTCATATTAAAAACATTAAAATTGTTTTACCATTTTCTATAAGTTGTCCACTCTCATGGTCGTTTTTTACTCGAATTTCTCACTATGACACCCAAGCAAAAACTGAGTTTTGTGACACTGGCTATTTTGACGGCAGCTTTCGGCGTAGATGGCCGTGGGGAATCAAGGAGGGGGGGGGCGAGTTTAGTGAATATTTAATGTACATACATTGGCAACACTTCTGGGAGGATAACGAGTTGTCAAGTTGTGAATATGTGAAATAAAACGTTAACCTGCGCCGTGCCGGGGAGGTCTAGGTCCCCTGAGTTTTTTTTCGAGGATAACAAAAAATATATTTCGCGCACCGCCGCCTTTCTTGGCACAGCTGTTCAAACATAAATTACCCACATTATATTCTTAACTCCGATAAATAATATAATATTACCTAAAATAAATTACACCATATAATTCTTAACTCCGAATCGTCTCAGGTCAAGTCACCAGACCAATAACCCGGCCTCTAAAAAATATTTAAATATTGTGACCTGAGACTGAATATTTTATATAGAACTATAAAATATTTGAAAAATATTTAGAGGTCGCAATAACCCGACCTCTAAAAACGTTTGCAGTTTTACCACATCCACAGTCTTTGTCCAAGAGATTTGAAACGTTCAGGATTTAATAAGGTTATACGCATATTCAATTGGTGTCTCGGATTTTTTGTGCCAGTGATCTTAAGTTACGTCAATTTCCCGACCTCCCCATTATAAGTGAACGGGAAAATATACAAATGTTTCTTTTTCCGAGAATATGCGTTTGATCAGGCCAATTCTTTCAGAATCACGTTTTTAGATCATTATTGATGACCCAGGTACATTTGTTGCTCAATGATCTCTGCATTGTTTTCTGATGTCACCTAAGGTCATGAGCACCTTTTTACTAGTAACTCTTGATAGAATAAAGATAAAGGACGTGCGGAGGAGACCACAGTGTTTTTCTTGTCGAGTTGCGTCGCCCCATATGTAACATTACCTGTTTGCGTCACCATCTGACCTTGACCTGAGATCAAATTCCCAAGTTGACCTAACCAGGTCACCAATATAATTGTGTTAAGTGCCTTGCCGAGTCAAACGCAATGGTGTTAAAATGATAAATATCTTTGTTAGTAAAACGTTGTTTGCGAAAAACAGAATTGCCAAAAATATACTTTTTGGCCTTTGATAACCTCTGGAGTTTTAACTATTGACTTGAGCTAAAATTATAGGACACGATGGCATGTGTTTTTTCAAGAGCCTTCGATTAATCTTATCAGTTTGTTCCACGTTATCATAGTGCCTGAGATTCTTGGGTTTTTCCCAAATCCGAAGTCTAGAACTGAAAAAATATATTTGATGACCTCTAGCACTCTAAATATTGACATGAGACAAAAAATACCCGAAATAACTTCGAATTTATTCGTTGAGCGCTTTCGAACGTTTTTGTTCTGCGTCTTTTAGGCCCCTTTTTTAGTTCGAGGGGTTGTCTTCCCCCCACACCCGGGAACGACGAAGGTGGCGCCGAGCGCCGGCACGGAACGGGTTTAGTGATATGCAATTTAAAATAAGTGAGCCAAAGGAATATACTCAGAAATTCATATATTCCTTCAGATGTTAGGTTTCGTTCATTGTCTTGGAACATTTGCACCTTTCGGAGCCACTCTTTGGCTTGTTGAGCTGCACACGTGTGACATGTCTCTAACCTGTAACTGATTCAATATTATAATTTATCATGTATTACTTTTCTTCTGCCAGACTGGCCGTTTTGTCTCAAAGTAGTACTTGAATGATCTCGGCTTGATATTCCTTACCTCTTTCCTATCCTGCTGTCATGTACTGCGAAGATTATTGTAGTGACAACTGGACAAACGTTACGTGTACATAAACGGGTTAACTAAGTGCAACTCTTTTCAAACAGTTGCAGGGGCAAGACCAAAGGATAGGATTACTAAACGAAGTCATGGCATGCAAATTCAAGTTCACAGGGCGGAATAAGTGTTGGTGTGTATGTAACTGTGTAAGTATATATGTGTATCTGTGTGTACAGTGGCGCACGCAGGGGATCAAAGGGGTTTGGTGACCCCCACCCGAAATTTCTGAGTTGGTCCGGATCAAAAGGACCCGTATTCTTCTGACCCATAACTGACAGGGGCCCGGTCTTGGTGAGGCCTGATCGAGGCAGAGACCCAGTGCTGGCTAAGGCGTGATATTGGGGCCAGTCAGGACAAGGGCCCATTCCTTGCATACTCTTGATGAATGATGCGGACCCGTTTTTGTTAGGGGCCCGGTCTTTGTCACAGTTGGTCATGGGCCAACCAGCCCCCAGCCCAGCCCAGTCCATGCCCATGAACAACATGCCCAGGTCCAGACCAGGCCTAGTCAAATACATAATATTGAGGTCCATGCTCAGTCCAACCCATTCAGATTAGGCATATAATTATTTTCACAAAATTTGCAATCATTATCCTACCATATTTACTTGTACACTATAAATGATAAATAGTACCACTCACCTGTGTGTTCCAGTAGATGTAAACGGCTGGTTAAAACATTTTCCAGCTGTGACCTGGCTGGCGCGGCGCGCGCATTACTTCAACATTCTCAGCCCAGGCCCAACCAGAGCCCAGTGACTTCCTAAAGTTGAGGCCCAGCCCATGCCCAGACGAGGCCCAGCTCATGCCCATGAGCCAGCCCAACACATGACGAACTCTGGTTTTGGTCAGGCCCGATCTAGCCAGGGCACTGTGGTCGGAAAAGCGTGCTATTACGGCCCGGCCAGGTCGAAGGCTCGGTCACAACAGGGCCCGGTTCTTCCTTGCAAACTATCGATGTGGCTCTGTTCCTGATAGGGCTCCAGTCTTAGTCAGGTCCGATCGAGGCAGGGGCCCTGTGCTAGCAAAGGTGTGATATGGGACCCGGTCAGGTCGAGGGTCCCGTCGGCCATCACAGCAGGACCCAGTCCTTGCACATTTTTTGATACGATCACGTTCTGGTGACACGGGCCCGTTCCTGGCAGGAGCCTGGCCTTGATTAGGTCCAACCGAGGCAGGGGTCCGACCGGGACACAATTCGTTGCCAAAACGTGGACTAGCTATTTATTTCCAGTTGCTGAAAGGTCAAATCGATATCTCTATGAGTTTTGTGGTTATGGCCGAGAAACCAAAGTGGCGAAAAAGCCTCCCCCGCACCTCCAGGTTTACTAATTCCTATTTCGTTCAGGAGCTAGCCTAGCGTAGTTTATACGGAAACATTTGACGTCCAAAAGCTGGGACTTTGAACCTGGAGAGGACATGAATCTGGGGGTTAAAAGGACAGACAAAAGCGCCTTAATTTGGCCAATGTGATCAAATTGACACAATTTTCGACGAGATAATTCCTTCGTGCCCAGAGAATATAAAGTCCCGTGTAAAAGTGGATTTCCATCCATATTACAATTTGCGCATAAGCATCTCAAACGTTTATGGGCGTAGCCAAGTCATCATCATCATCATCGTCATATAATTTGTATTCATACAATCCATTGTTTTTCAGTAATCCCCGTCAAATACAGCTCAGTAAAAACGCTGTGCATAAAACATAACTCATCGCATATCACATTCATGCCTAGGATAAATTACATGGCTTCGCCTCATTCGCTTTAAAAATACTAGAACTTGGAGACACCTGACAGTCAACCGGCCAGCTGATTACATGCTCGTGTCAGCACAACACTGAAAGGAGCGCCGCGCAAACTCCGTTTTAACTCGGGCACTTCCAGCTCTCGGTTTTTGTTTCGCAGAGTGGTGCGACAAGATACCTCGAGCGGTCGGCTAGGAGTCGGCGAATTGACACTGGTGCGTTTGTGTCATGGATGAGCTTGAACTATTGGTTCCAAAATATGCGTCCCGCTGGGTTGGCCGGCACAGTAGTTTAAGGGAATATAACGTATTGGGAAAAGTATGTGGAATGATAGAGGTGGGTGCCACTCATCTGGGCACTCATCTCCATCATTCCACATACTTTTCCCAATACGGTATGTTCCCTTTAACTGCTGTGCCGGCCAGGCCAACGGGACACTTATTTTGGAACCAATAGTACATACATAATGTGCAAGTCGCGCTCGGCTATAAACGTTTCTATTCTGAGCCAACGGAGCTCCTTTAGGGCCGCTGATACTCGATCTTGGTACACAAGGTCCATAACAATTCGGGCACCGAAGTTGACACACTTCTAAATGCGTTTAAGTTGAGTATAGACGTGCAGCCGCCCCACACAGCCACACAGTAGCGTACATCGTGGAATACTGACGCCTCCACCAGTGGCTTATTGACATCGCACGGTATACACGGCGTTCTATCCTTCAAAAACTACTCCACTTCCACTTTTGTTGCTTCCAAAATTACTTGAAATGCTCCCACATATTCACCAGAGTTTATGAAATCATAATCCTGTGCAGTGTGCAGGCTCCCATAATACCGATTTATCCTTATACGCGGCGGGGCGCGCGGTGTATGATGGGCCGGCTGCACGCGATATAACCAGTGATACGGCGACGGTTGTGTTATTTCTGATGATGTAAATATGGTGTGTGTTACGAGTAAGCGCCTTGAATTAAGCTTCTCAGCTTTTTGCTCCAAGTCGTTTTATGTGTTCTTTACAAATATGTTAAAGAATAATAAACTTGTTGTGATGATGATCTGGCCAGAGCGATAAGCGACGCAGTTAGCAACCGCTGCACGCACAGTCGTTTATATGTTTCGCAATCAATATGCTGTAGCCTCAACTTCAACTGATAAAAATAAAATGTTTCGCTATTTGGGACATGTTACGTTTCATCGTGAATACTACTGATGAAGTAGCTATTGGACCGATGATTCTGAGTATCCACTATCCAAGCCCAACAAAGGGTAGCAGATCTCCCGAGAGAAAAAAGTTATTGTGATATGTCACTAGTTATTCACTTTCGTCAGTTGTACCTCACATCAGTAGCACACGCACCCGAAATCTGCACATCGGTAGCACACGCACACCTTACACGACAATTTGCATATATATATTTTACAAAGATATTGTTAAGACAATAACTAGTATGTATCAGATCCCATGCTTAGGGGTCCCGCTAAAACAAATATCAAATTCCGCGATGTTTTTCTTTTTTATGGGGCCCACTTTTTAGGGCTTGACACCCCCCCCATGGAATCCTGCGTGCGCGACTGTGTGTGCATATATGCGTATCTGTCTGTGTGTGTGTTTATATGTGTGTGTGTCTGTGCGTCTGTGAGTATGTGCCTCTATCCATATGTGTATCTGTGACTACATTGGCGCGTCTGCGTGTGTGTTGAGTCGACACACTGACTTCTCCGGCAGGTATCGACCGGGCAGGGCACTCTCTCACGGTTCGTCAACGTCACAGTTGCACAGCCAGTGGCCAGGATACTGGGTGCCGATGTTCACAGGATAGAGGAGGGATCTGACCTGGCCATCCTCTGCGTCATAGACCAGGTGAGATCTCTCAACAGACGTCCTCTGCGTCATAGACCAGGTGAGATCTCAACAGACGTCCTCTGCGTCATAGACCAGGTGAGATCTCAACAGACGTCCTCTTGCGTCAATAGACCCAGGTGAGAGATCTCAAAGACCGTCTCTGCGTCATAGACCAGGTGAGAATAATAAACAGATGTCCTCTGCGTCAAGACCAGGTGAGATAATCTCAACAAACCGTCCTCTGCGTCATGAACCAGGTGAGATATCTCACAGGACTTCTCTGCGTCATAGACCAAGGTGAGATATTTCAAAACAGATACGTTCCTCTGCGTCATGACCAGTTGAGATAGCTCAACCTGACGTCCTCTGCGTCCATAGACCAGCGTGAGTATCTCAACAGACGTCCTCTGCGTCATAGACAGTGAGATCTCAACAGACGTCCCTGCGTCATAGACAGGTGAGATAGCTCAAAGACGTCCTCTGCGTCTTAGACCGAGGTGAGATAGCTAAACAGACGTCCTCTGCGCATTAGGCCAGGTGAGATATGCAACAGACTCCACTGCGTCATAGTCAGTGAAGATATCGCACAGACGTCTCTGCGTCATAGACCAGGTGGTTATCTCAACAGACGTCCTCTGCGTCATAGACCAGGTGAGATATCTCAACAGACGTCCTCTGCGTCATAGACCAGATGTGAGATATAAACAGATGTCCTCTGCGTCATAGACCAGGTGAGATATCTCAACAGACGTCCTCTGCGTCATAGACCAGGTGAGATATCTCAACAGACGTTCCTCTGCGTCATAGACCAGGTGAGATATCTCAACAGACGTCCTCTGCGTCATAGACCAGGTGAGATCTCAACACACGTCCTCTGCGTCATATACCAGGTGAGATCTCTCAACAGACATCGTGTTATGACTGGGGCTGCGGAGACCAGGTGAGATCTCAACTGACCTTGAGACCGTGAGATGTGTTATGACCAGGCCTGCGGAGTCCGAGTCGGAGCTGGTCGGGGTTGGTGATTTCGGCCGGGGTCGGAGTCGGCAGAACTTGACGGACTCCGACTGCGGCTGTCTGTTATGCGGGCAGTGCACGGGCAAATTAGTTGTTAGGTGCTTTTAGTGAACCACCACCCGGTAGCAATGACTAAAAATGCATACTGGTTCAAGTTTGCTTCGATTCCTTTGTTATTCCATGATTTGTTATAATCAGGTGTGTACCACGTTGGGCGAAATAGAAAGTAGGTTGTGCTGTCGGATGCTTATCAAAAATATCATCCCGCGGAATTTAAGTAACGATCACGATAAATAAATATATGTTAAAAATATATACCGCGTGTGGCTTGCTTTTAGCGAGTTAAATATTGCCACATTTGCTCACTATAGCACTTCATTATCGTTGATATTCATATGGGTGTTAAAGCTATCACAAGACCTGACAAACATATGTTTTGGACTACCGGATGTTTAAATCAAAAGTGCTGGTCGGGCAATGTCTATTCATTTCAACTAAGTGCTATATTTTCCAATTAAATGAGCTCCAATCTTAAAGGAAATAGTTCACATTGTTTTTTTCAAACACAATTTGATTATATTTTGGAAATACAATTTATTCTTAATATACATAGCGCCGACTCAGAACAGAAGGTCCTAAATTATCAATTGTATCAAAACTTTATACATACTCTCTGAGTCATGGTCCTCACGCGTCACGCGAATGAACAAAATGGCTCAGCCAATCAGATTCGAGAGTAGTCTCGCTCCAGCTAATCAGATTCGAAAGTAGTCGAAAGTTGTCCAGCTGTGGGCCGATTTGTTGAGTGTATAGCCTTTGCCCAATTCTTTCGTAAGCACTGCATTCCTGCGCTAAAAAAATATAATATATTCGGCTGGAGAGTCTTTTCAGCCAATAAAACATGCATATAAGGGTTGCCCAGCACGAGCTACAACACAGTTATCTCAGTTCAAAACCCCATGTTGAAGGTTAACTATTTAATTTAAAACGGGAATTTTGTGGTGAGGTTGATCATGGCTCCAACCTGGCTAGGGCTGGATTAGAGCTTCTCATTATCACTTAGTGTGTCTGTTAATAGCTACACTAGTATCTAGGGCCTTGGCTACACTTATGTGTGCTCTGCGTGACTAAAAGACGCTCCCTAGGGATGTTTGAGCTGTCAAAAGTAATTACGAGCGAGCGCTAAGCGCGAGCGAGTCCTCACTGAATGTGTGATTTTTATCATCACATATAAACGGCTGACTACTCCACCCGGCCGACCCGACCCAACCATGACGGTTTTCAGGAGTATATATCCTTGAATAGTTTACCGATACACACCCAAAAACTCTATATTGGCCCGCGAGGTGGCACTATCCCTTTAAGTAAAGCACTTTGACTATTTGTTTCGCAGTTTATTACACTGTGTCTTATTTTCTGCCTTGCCCTGGGGCGCATTGCCTGTTCTGGGATCGATAACTCTGACTGTCTTTTTACTGTACTCTTTAGTATCTGACGAGTTCGGGTGTATTGCCTCTCCCGCTCACCAAGTGATGACGTTGTATTTTCTGTCTCGGTGAGGAAGTGTTATCGATTCTGGCCGTGCTTTATATCCGCCATCCGGCACATGAGCTGGTGACGAATCTGGCCGCGTCTTGTGCCGACAGGCGGTGTCGGATGAAGGCGCTATCCACTGGTGGCCGACAGGCGGTGTCGGATGAAGGCGCTATCCACTGGTGGCGGGATAACCGCTCGCTGTATCTGTGCGACAGGCGGTGTCGGATGTAGGCGCTATCCACTGGTGGCGGGATAACCGCTCCGCTGTATCTTCGTGCGGCAGGCGTGTCGGATGTAGGCGCTATCCACTGGTGGCGGGATAAACCGCTCCGCTGTATCTTGTTTGCCGACAGGCGGTGTCGGAATGTTAGGGCGCTATCCACTGGTGGTGGGACTAACCGCTCGCTGTAATCTTGTGCGCTGAAGGCGTGTCGGATGTTAGGCGCTATCCCACTGGTGGGGGATCACCGCCTCCGCTGTATGCTTGTGCCGACGGCGTGTCGGATGAAAGGCGCTATCCACTGGTGGCGGATAACCGCTCGCTGTTATCTTGTGGCGACAGGCGGTGTCGGATGTTAGGCGCTATCCACTGGTGCGGATAACCCGCTCGCTGTATCCTTGTGCGACAGGCGGTGTCGGATGTAGCGTATCCCTGGTGGCGGGATAACGCTCGCTGTAATCTTGTGGCCGACAGGGCGGTGTGCGGAATGTAGGCGCTATCCACTGGTGGCGGGATAGACCGCTCGCTGTAGTCTTGTGCACAGGCGGTGTCGGATTGTAGGGCGCTTATATGCCACTGGTGGCGGGATAACCGCTCGCTGTATCTTGTGCCGACAGGCGGGTGTCGGATGAAGGCGCTATCCACTGGTGCGGGATAACCGCTCGCTGTATCTTTTGTGGCGCGACAGGCGGTGTCGGATGTAGGCGCTATCCACTGTGTGGCGGGATAAACGCTCGCTGTATCTTTGCGCAGGCGGTGTCGGATGAAGGCGCTTCCACTGGTGGCGGGATACCGCTCGCTGTAATCTTGTGCCGACAGGGCGGTGTCGGATGTAGGCGCTATCCACTGTGGCGGGATAAACCGCCGCTGTATCGTTGTGCGCGCAGGCGTGTCGATGTAGGCGCGCTATCCACTGGTGCGGGATAACCGTCGCTGTATCTTGTGGCCGACAGGCCGGTGTCGGATGTCAGGCGCTATCCACTGTGGCGGGGATAACGCTCGCTGTATCTTGTGCGCGACAGGCGTGTCGGATGTAGGCGCTATTCCACTGGTGGCGGGATAACCGCTCGCTGTATCTTGTGCGACAGGCGGTGTCGGGATTGAGGCGCTATCCACGTGGTGGCGGAGGATATACGCTCGCTGTAGTCTTGTGCCGACAGGCGGTGTCGGATTGAAGGCGCTATCACACTTGGTGGCTGGGATAACCGCTGCGCTGTATGCTTGTGCCGACAGGCGTGTCGATGTAGGCGCTATCCACTGGTGGCGGGATAACCGCTCGCTGTATGCTTGTGCCGACAGGCAGTGTCGGATGTAGGCGCTTATGCCACTGGTGGCGTTGGATAAACCGCTCGTGTAATCTTGTGCCGACAGGCGGTGTCGGATGTAGGCGCTATCCACTGGTGGCCGGATAGCCGCTCGCTGCTATCTTGTGCGAGATCAGGCGGTGTCGGATGTAGGCGCTATCTCACTGGTGGCGGGATAGCCGCATCGCTGTATCTTGTGCCGACAGGCCGTGTCGGAATGTAGGCGCTAGGTGGCGGGATAACCGGCTCGCTTGTATCTTTGTGCGACAGGCGTTAGTGGTCGATGTGGTCGCTATCGCACTGGTGGCGGGATAACGCTTCGCTGCTATCTTGTGCGGCAAGGCGTGTCGGCATGTAGGCGCTTCCACTGGTGGCGGGATAACCGCTCGCTGTATCTTGTGGCCGACAGGCGGTGTCGGATGTAGGCGCATATCTCACTGGTGGCGGATAACCGCTCGCTGTATCTTGTGCAGCAGGCGGTGTCGGATGTAGCGTAATCCCACTGGTGCGGGATATACCGCTCGCTGTATTATTGTGCGAGTGACAGGCGGTGTCGGATGTAGGCGCTATCCACTGGTGGCGGGATAAAACCGCTCGCTGTATCTTGTGCCGCACAGGCCGGTGTCGGATGAAAGGCGCTATCCATGGTGGCGGGAAACCGCTCGCTGTATCTTGTGCCGACAGGGCGGTGTCGGATGTAGGCGCTATCCATTGGTGGCGGGATTAACCGCTCGCTGTATCTTGTGCGACAGGCGGTGTCGGATGTAGGCGCTATCCAGTGGTGGCCGGGATAACCGCTCGGCTGTTCTTGTGCGCGACAGGCGGTGGTCGGATGTAGGCGCTTCCATGGTGGCGGGATAACGCTCGCTGTATCTTGTGCCGACAGGCGGTGTCGGATGTAGGGCTATCGCACTGGTGGCGGGATAAAGCCGCTTCGCTGTATGCTGTGCGCGACAGGCGAGTGTCGGATGTAGGCGCTATCGCACTGGTGGCGGGATAACCGCTCGCTGTATCTTGTGGCCGACAGGCGGTGTCGATGAGGCGCTTTCACTGGTGGGGGAATAACGCTCGCTGTATCTTTGTGCCGACAGGCTCGGTGTGATGTAGGCGGCTATCCCCTGGTGGCGGGATAACCGCTCGCTGTATCTTGTCCGACAGGCGGTGTCGGATGTAGGCGCTATCCACTGGTGGCGGGATAACCGCTCGCTGTATCTTGTGCCGACAGGCGGTGTCGGATGTGGGCGCTATCCACTGGTGGCGGGATAACCGCTCGCTGTATCTTGTGCCGACAGGCGGTGTCGGATGTAGGCGCTATCCACCTGTGTGGCGGGATAACCGCTCGATTGTATCTTGTGCGACAGGTGGTGTCGGATGTAAGGCGCTATCCACTTGGTGCGGGATAACCGCTCGCTGTATCTTGTGCCGACAAGGCGGTGTCGGATGTAGGCGCTATCACTGTGGCGGATAACCGCTCGCTGTACTCTTTGTGCCGACAGGGGCGGTGTGCCGGATGTAGGCGCTATCCACTGGTGCCGGATAAACCGCTCGCTGTATCTTGTTGCCGACAGGCGGTGTCGCATGTAGGCGCTATGCCACTGGTGGCGGATAACCGCTGCGTGTATTTGTGCCGACGGCGGTGTCGGATGTAGGGCGCTATCCACTGGTGCGGGATAACCGTTCGCTGTAATCTTGTGCCGAAAGGCGGTGTCCGATGTAGGCGCTATCCACTGGTGGCGGGATAACCGCTCGCCTGTATCTTGTGCCGACAGGCGGTGTCGGATGTAGGCGCTATCCACTGGTGGCGGGATAACCGCTCGCTGGTCGCCGGAGGTCGGGTTCATGTCCAGTCGTCCACCAGTCTGAGCAGTCTCACCAGTCTGAGCGCCGGCAGTCCGCGCTCCCAGCTGCACGTGAGCCGAGCTGCGTTCCTGGACAGCGGCCTCTACACGTGTGGCGGCGATCACCTGGAACCCGACTCAGTCCAGGTGCTGGTCACTGAAGGTGAGAGAGGGGTAAATTAGCCACACTTGCACTCCTAACCGTGTCATAGCACAATGAAGTTCAGTCATCGCAGTTTTGCAACGTTGCAAAGCACAGTTTTGCATTGCTTTTTTGATGAGGAAAGGAAAGAAACAATGCCAATGAGTTTGCTGAGTTTCTAGGGGAAAAAAATGCATTCAAAGTCTTCTTTTGTGTTTTGTGCATTTATGGCATTATTCATTATTGAGTGGAAATAAAATGCGAAACGTTTTATTTCACGGTCTCCCATTGGTTAGAAAACGCTACAAAGGACTTTATCAATAGAAGCTGCATGACATTTTGGGCTACTTTGTCAGAATTTACTCTAAGAATGGCGGCTTCGCTGAGCCAAAAACGAGGTCCGTAACTTGGCTTGGCTGACAGAAACAACTCTACAATGTAGTTAACAGCGTTGTCACTACTTACTGCTGCTCCTATGTGCCAATGTATGGCGGCTGTTTGTCCCGGCGTAAGCGGCGTTATAGAGAATGGACCGATAACTTGCCCAGAAGACTTGCCGACATAAGTGAAAGTTTATACAAATGCATGGTGTCCTCAAGCTCGCTGTTGACCATTTTTTTCACATAATGTTGCCTAAGCTGAACAGAGAAAAACGAACTGCAAAGTTTGAAACTGGACCAAATAATAAGTATAATTGCTATTTCTTATTAACAATATCCATTGAATGACGTGTTTGCTGCCTGATGAAATATAGTAATATAAATACACACAAGTGTTGATAAATTCCGCAGATGAGGCCTCTTGCACCAAACAAAACCACCTGGCAAAAACAAATATAACTAGATTCTCTTGCATCAACTGGATACAAAATAACCACCCTGAAAGTTTACCCCGAAGGCACTCCGCGCCTTTAGCGCGTCCCGGCTCAGGGGGTCCTAGCGCCTCGTCCTAGCGCCGTCCTAGCGCCTGGATGCCGCAAATGGGTAAACTCCGTCGTACAAATAGCCAAAAAATGTTGGTTACAATATTCCTCACAATGTAAATAGAGTTGCCAGCTGTATATTTTGTGTGACAAACAACCATACATGTCTAATTATCACCGTTAAGAACATTTTGGACACTGAAAAATTCAACAAAACTCCTATTAACATTGAATGCATGGGGGAAATGCACTCCTGGTCACCTATTAATGGGTGGTGGCTTAACAAAAAAATATGAATGTGTCTTGAGACTCTCACAGGCGGAGGCTGGTGGCGGTTGTCTACTATGGATCTTAGACCGTGTGAGACCCCGTTTTTGGCGATAATTTGTTAAGAAATAGCCGAATCCGAATCAAATTTTCGCACAGTCTATTTCAGCCTAGGCGCCAATTTCTGTCCGTATAGTCTGCTAACAAAAAATCAAAACTTATGGTACTTGTCATTGACTCGCAACGTAAAAATCTGCTCGGTAAACCAAATCCCAGTGACCCCACAGTAGAGGCTACCGTGACGTAGGCTGTGACCTTAACAGCACGTGACTACCGACGATGGTGACGATAAGACAGCACGTGCTTTTGAGGTCACAACCTACGTTACGGTAGCCTCTACTGAGGGAATGGGTCTACCAACAGATCTTAACGTTACGAGTCAATGACAAGTACCACAAGTTTTTATTCTTTGTTAACTGACTATACGAACAGAAATCGGCGCCTGGGTTAAAATAGAATGTGCGAATATTGTATTTGGATTTGGCCATTTCTTAACAAATTATCGACAAAAAACGGGGTCTCACGTGGTCTGAAATCTATAGTAGGCAAGGCACGTTGCCAAGGAAGCAGTAGAAGGGACCTCTTTATACTAATGAAAAATATAGCTTGCTTTTCATTGACGACACTGGTCACAATGATAAAATAATGGTTTTATTCTGATAATTACGCAAACAAATTATATAATCAAACTTGACTTAAAGAGAATGATTCACCTTTATTACTTTGTCAAATGTACGCCGTTTGTAGTAAAAATAGTAAGTAAGTGGCAAATGCTGTTGAAAACGATGGTGATATTCGTTTCTCGAAAAGTCACCTAACTTTATATAATTAAAAAACTTTTTAAATTTGGAAAATGACGTCATTATTGTGCTATAGAGAGCCATGGATAATAAGAACAGTCTTTGTATACAATTCTGGCGCACTTGAAAGCATACACGTGACGGGCGCACTCTCTGTAAGCCCTAACGGCTGTCTTATGTCGGCCGCCATCTTGTGAGAACCAAAAAAGCAGGCGGTCGTGCGGCCGCCCGTGTTAACCCGCGCCCCACTGGGAGTGTTTGAACACCCTCCCCTCCTGCGGTTTTGTCGAGATTATGACAAAACGGAGGCGCATAGCGCCGCCAAATTTAGTCTAACTTATCATTGATACTTATACCACATTGTGTTAGAATCTGTTTTTTTATATCGCTATTATATTGATAATTTTGATATCGCTGACCTGAGGTCAGGTCAATTTCGTGACCTCCCATTGTAATTCAACGAAGAAATAATCAAATGCTTCCTATTTCGATGATAGCAGACAGCAGTTCAATTCCTTCTGAAATCTGAATAATGTTATCATAGGATATTATTGATGATGCATGTGTAGGTTTTGTTTAGTGACCCACACGGAGTCAGCTGAAGTCATCCGAGGCCACCAACACTTTGTAGTCAATAACTCTCGACAAAATGAATATAGAGAAGTAAGACTTTCACCAATGTGTTTTTATCGTCGAGGCACGTCTCCTGATATGCAGCATGATCTACTTAGATCACCACTTGACCTTGACCTGATATAATTTTTTAAGTTGATCTAATATGGTCAACATGAATATATTTCAAAGTGCCTCGACGAGACAACCACGATGGCGTCAACAGTAGTGAGTTATTTGTTTTATGCAAAAGGAAATTTGCGAAAAACATTTTTGAAGAAAAAATGTATTACCTCTAGAGTCTTAACTATTGACCTGAAGTCAAATTTGAGGTCATTTTATCGATTGCAACTTTCAATGGCTGATGGTTTTCTGTTTGTTTCCAGCTAGCATAGTTTCCGAGATCTATGGGGGTTTCTGGAGCGAAGTCTTAATTCTGGAAAGTTTGACCTTTGATAACCTCTGGACCCTGGTGACCTCAATTTTGACCTGAGCGAAAGCAAATATGAAAAAGTTTCAAAATGATTTTTAACGACGTTTCGAACTGGGTTTTTTATTTGGGTCTACGACCTATAGGAGCTGAGTTAGAAGGGGCTGCTCGCCCCCATCCCCCTCCCCAGTAGGTCGTGGAAAATCCCGAGGCACAGTGGGTTGCGGGTTAAAGGATAGGCGAGCAGGCACCCGGATCGACATTTGGCGCCAATATTGAGTGAACTACTTGCGGTAGCGCAATATGACTACCACTGCAACGTTCAACATTGAAAGGATAATTATTATAGGTGTAAAATCATACCTATTTTGTGCGAAATAAAATTGTATTCCTATAATCATCTGTCGAGAAGACGTCTCACTTTTCACTAAAAATTGAATATATTCCTTATGCTGGGTGCTGTGATGAGAGCTAAAATTTAGATAGTTGTCGGTCAGTGGCGGCGGATTTGATTTTGACATGGG
>VOPJ01008297.1:0-22097 GCA_014673585.1 Semibalanus balanoides
GAGGCCCCTGAGATTGGGAGGCCCCCTGGGTGGCTGCCCCCCACTTTTTATGACGTTCCTACGCCTATGCTACGTTCGTCAGACCGCTTCGCGGTCTCACTCACTCCGTCTGAATAAGAGTAAACGAAGCCATCCACCCTTTTTAGCCTAGGCAAAGTGAGTTCAAAGAACAATGATTGATGAAGTTGCGAGGCACGATTAAAACGATTCATTGCCATTGTACAGACATTTGGTGAGTAACTGGGGCATTCCATGACAGATGGACCAAGGTATAACACCCTAAATCTCAGATTTAAATTAAAATGCGTTTAGGGGGTTATCTGGGCCGTATATTCACGCTGTGAAATTATAAGCACCATCCGTCGAACGGTTTTCGAGTTATAGCCTCAGGCATTATTCGATTTTGTTCAAACTTTCCATTTTCAGCGGGCGATATCTCCCATATAAATCATAGCAGTATTTAAACCAATATATCATAATAATCATCATGAACTATAGATCTATATGATATATATATATTTTTTTAATTCCAAAATTTTGACATTTAAACGCAACTTTTGGTAAAAACACTTTTTTATAATGTGGCCACTAAAAAATATTATGTTTTTTTCGTGCCATCATGGAGTTAAATTTATAAGCCTTCGATAGTAAAAATATTTGGAGATATACTTTTTCTCTAAATATTGTATTCATATTTTTATTTGGAAAAATAATGGTCACCAGCACGTATTTGATAATAACTTTGCACGTAATAGCGCTAGAGAGCGTAACTGAATAGCACTATATTTGCCTTGTCGAGCTTTATTAAATGATGCATAACATGACCGGCAGGCTGCTCCTTGAGCTCAAGGTAAAAAAAAAATCACGTTTTTAATATTTCATTTTTTTGCATTTTCAAAAAATGTTATTTCACATTAATCTATGAGTTGTGATGATTGTTATGATATATAGGTTTATATGACGCATATTATTTAGATGGGAGATCTCGCACACTGAAAAATCGAGGTTTGCGCAACATGGAAAAGATACCTAAGGCTATAACTCGAAAACCATTCAACAGACGAGGCAGAAAATTTAACAGCGTGAATGTACGGCCCCGATAACCCCTGAAACATATTTGCATCGAACAATGAGAAATAGAGTGTTATGTTTGGTCGATCTGACATTGGCATCACCGGGCGACCTTAAGTCACGTGACCTTGAAGTCAAGGAGCGACCTGCAGGGGTAGTGTTATGTATCATCAAATGCAGCTCGACGAGGCAAATATAATGCTGTACAGTTAAGCTCTCTAACACACTTACGTGCAAAGTTAAAATCAAAGTGCAAAGTTATTATCAAGTACGTGCTTGGTGACCATTATTTTTCTAAATTCAAAAATATAAATAAAATATTTAAGAGAAAAAGTCTATCTTCAATAAAATTTACTATCGATGGCATATGTATTTAAGTTAATGCTGACAAGGAAAAACATCATAATTTGTAGTGGCAACCATGATAACAAAACGTGATTTTACGTAAAAATTCACGTTTGAAAATTTCAAAAAAAATTTGCAATTTTCGAAAAATTGTTATATCACATTAATCTATGGTTTGTGATGATTCTTAATGATATATAGGATTATATGAATCCCATAATTTATATGGGAGATATCGCCCACTGAAAATTAAATGTTTGAGCAAAATCGAATAATGCTTGAGGCTATAACTCAAAAACCGTTTGACGGACGAGGCTGAAAATGTCACAGCTTAAAACTACTGCTCAGATAACCCCTAAGATACAGGTTTATTGAAATCTGAGATAGAGGGTGTTATTTCAAGATTTTTTTGGTCGATCTGTCTTGAAATGCTCCAACTTCTAGTTTTATGTAGCTGTTGTTCATCACAAGAACATTTCAAAGGAACAACGTAGCTAATATACCTATTTCATCCTGTCCTGCATATTTTTTCTGTGCGGATTATCGGGCTAGCATCTGATTGTCTCTTTGTCTTTGAAGGTACGGCCGGACCTGTTTCCTTGCTTCTGATGACCAAGTGACCTGCAACTGTGACCCGGGGTACGCCGGCCGGCGCTGTGAGCGGTGCGCAGCCGGGTACCGGGGCGAGCCATCCCGGCTCATGGTCAGCCCTGCCAGAGAGGTAGGTGGAGCACCCCATCTCGTCCCGCGGTCAGCCCTGCCAGAGAGGTAGATGGAGCACCCCATCCCGGCTCATGGTGAGCCCTGCCAGAGAGGTAGGTGGAGCACCCCATCTCGTCCCATGGTCAGCCCTGCCAGAGAGGTAGGTGGAAGCACCCCATCCTCCCATGGTCCAGCCCTGCCAGGAGCAGGTAGTGGAAGCACCCCTCCGTCCCGCGGTCAGTCCCTCCAGAGAGGTAGATGGAGCACCCCATCCCGGCTCATGGTGACCCTGCCAAGAGGTAGGTGGAGCACCCCATCTCGTTCCCATGGTCAGCCCTGCCAGCAGAGGTAGGTTGAGCACCCCACTCCCCGGCTCGATGTTCAGCCCTTTTGCCAGAGAGGTAGGTGGACGCACCCCATCTCGTTCCCAATGCGTCAAAGCCCTTGACCAGAGAGGTAGGTGGGAGCACCCCCATCCCGGCTCATGGTCAGCCCTTGCCAGGAGGTAGGTGGAGCACCCCATCTCGCCATGGTCAAAGCCCTTTGCCAGAAGTAGGTGGAGCACCCCATCCCGGCTCATGGTCAGCCCTGCCAGAGAGGTAGGTGGAGCACCATGGTCACCATGGTCCCGGCTCATGGTCAGCCCTGTCAGAGAGGTAGGTGGAGCACCCCATCCCCTATCATGGTCAGCCCTGCCACTGAGGTGAGCCCTGCCAGTCCCGCCAGGGACAAGGGTACCATAGGCACTAGTTTGAGCAGTTTTGAATGCATAACACATGTGCAGTTTATAAGGACATGTGTGTATATTGTTGTGCTGGTGTTCGTGACTGCCCAGTGCCCAGCTCCATACCAGTTTCGGTACCGCCTTAACCTGTCGTTTAGACACGTCACGGTGGCTGTGTGGTGAGTGTGACGCTACTGACCCGCTGCGGCAGGTGGGGAGTGCGACCCGGCCGGCTCGCTGGAGGACGATCCCGACCCGAGGACAGGACAGTGCAACTGCAAGGTGAGAGGTATCCTCTGAGTGGAGGGTATTACATACAGCATCACAACGCCCAGAAACTGTGCAGCCACTTGTCAATGCATGTCTCATATCGGAAATGATATATTTCAGAGGTATTGTACCCTTTTTCAACCAAAATAATGTAGGATTTTTGTAAGCTGAGGGGAAATATGGGCTAGCAACATCAACATTTTTTTTCAGTATCTCTCATTTAACAAACATTATGTTCTTAAAACTTTACACGCACACTTCACAGGACACGTCTTCTTCGAGCCCATCAGAGTGCGGGCGGCGATTTCAGGTGACCTCTGTATAGCTAGAGTCAAGAGCTGCACTCTGTGTTTGTTCGGTAAAGGTGCGGGTGGTCTGTATCGGACGCTGATGCCAGCCGTGTGTCGCAGGAGTTTGTGACGGGGCGCCGGTGTGACCGGTGTGTGCCACGAGCCTTCTACCTGAGCCCCAGCAACCAGTACGGCTGCATCAACTGCTTCTGCTCGGGTGTCACCGACCAGTGCACCTCGTCCCAGTGGTACAGACAACAGGTGGGTAGCGATCTCGTCCAAGCAGTCCCGTGAATAGCTCATTTTATTTTTCCTGGTTCTTGTTTCACATGTCAAAACTGGTTAACATGATGTACCCGAAAACGGTAGAGCTCGCAAGAGAAGCCCAGGGCATCCCACTGACAGACGATCCTCGTTATGTGCCAGGAGACGGCGGTGTTCACGTCAGACGCCCAGGACATCACACTGACAGACGACCTCCTGGAGCAGTCGTTTGAGGGCGTCAGCGTCGATCGCCGCGACAACCAGCTGGTGTTTAAGAACCTCGATCGGCTGGGAGACAAGGTGAGGGGTGCTGTATGCACTCTCATTATACACAGTACATTGCTGTACAGCGTAACTGTACATAATGTACTTGATTATCAGGTGTCGAGGGCTCATAAGCCCTGTTGGTCCTGCTCTTGTCATATTTACATATTATGCCACATTCACGGTATCGCGACTACGAGTTGTTACCGTGAGCTGTTTGTTTGCCATTCATCGAACCTATTTTTTAACTGGTTAACATTTTCCGAATCAATGACGAGTTGAGGAAGCGATTTCCAATTACTGGCACTCCTGCTCGAGAAGAAACGTTGACGAGTAATCAGTCGCACTCTGGGCTTGTTGACTTTGAGGTTATGACCACGGGTCTGTCATTCGAGGGACTTCGCTGGAGAGAAACTGACCTGATCGATTTCGTTCAACTCTTTTTCAATGATTTTTAACATTGGATGCAATTCTCCTCGATATCGGCGGTGAAACACAATGACGGAATATTTAATGTCCTGCAGTCGTTCTTCATACGGTAGATCAATTGGACATTCCAGGAATTAAGCGAGTGGCCCTTCTTTGCACCTTTTCTATCCTCACCTTATCAGTTTCGTAGATGGGGACCCAGACCACGTTCCCATATTCCAGGATTGGTCGTACCATCGTTTCATACAGTGGCAGAATCATGCCTTTATTTCTTGTTGAAAAAGCCCTCTTGATTAACCCAAGAACCAGGTTTGCTTTCTTCACTGTCCTTGTTGTATGATGATGAAATTGCAATTCCCTGTCTACAAGGACGCCTAAATCTCTTTCGCCTTCAGTGACAGCCAAGACAGATTGCCGAAGCCGATAAGGTTCGGTTTGCAGCGTGCTCACTCTTTCTCGATGTATCGCGTGGTGGCGATGATTTTCCGCGTCGACTCGACGTAGCCCTCGCGTCCATAGAACATCAGAGCTGCCCAGCAGGCCGCAATCACCGCTGAAACACGCGGCAAACCGGGTCAAGGTCACCGCTGAAACACGCCGCAAACCGGGTCAAGGTCACCGCTAAAACACGCCGCAAACCGGGTCAAGGTCACCGCTGAAACACGCCGCAAACCGGGTCAAGGTCACCCGGCTGAAAACGGACGGGGTCAAGGTCACCGTGACAACACGCCGCAAACACGGGTCAGGTACCACTGAAAAAGCGGGCAGAAACCGTCGGTTCAGTCACACTGAAATACGCCGCAAACCGGGTCAAAGTCACCGGACGTGAAACACGCTCGCTAAAACCGTGGGTTCAAGGTCACCGCTGAAACACGCTGCGCAAAAACCGGGGTCAGGTCGACGCTGATCCCGCACGCAAAAGTCGGGTCAAGGTCACCGCTATGAACACTGCGGGCGATGAGGGGTCAGGTCCACCGTCTGCACCAACACACAGAGCCGGGGTCAAGGTCTAATTGGACTCAGTCCAAACAGGTCGTATCAAAGCCCCGGGGTGGAATACAAGGGTCACCGTTACACAACAAACACATAACAAGAACACACCTGGGCAATTCACAACTGCAATCTAACAGCCATGAACAAAGTTTGGAAGCAAACTTGGAATGCGACAAAACACGCAATTTCACTATAAATTGTTAAGCATAACGATAATCGAGATCATGTTCATAAAAGCAGCTCTTCAGGTCGCATTTACGGTAAGGCTGAGGACCAAGTCTAAAAGTTTGCCAGAAATTAGTACAAGTTGACGATTGAGTATAAGTCGGGTGTAAGGACAATGTTACGCGACCGCTCAACATGTGTTTGTTTGTTGGAGTTGCACACCGCGCCGACTGCGTGTTAAATGCACAGTCCGACTGGCGCAGTACGAGGCAGCGCAGCAGGGTGACCGTGTGACCGCTGCGGCCGTGTGTACTGACTGGGACAAAGTCGTGTGACAAGATGACAGCATACCATCACACATCAGCCTGTCAGCCCCTCTCCCAGCCTCCCCAGCTGAGAGCTCCCCTCGTACCTCCTGCCGGCCATCACACATCAGCCTGTCAGTACCTCTCCCAGCCCTCCCCAACTGAGAGCTCCCTCGGTACCTCCTGCGGCCATCACACATCAGCCCTGTCCAGTCCCTCTCCCGCCCCCCAGCTTGAGAGGCCTCCCCTCGTACCTCCTGCGGCCATCACATCATCAGCCTGTTCAGTCCCCTCTCCCGCCTCCCCAGCTGAGAGCTCCCCTCGTAGCCTCCTTGCCGGCCATCACACATCAGGCCTGTCAGTCCCTCTCCCACCTCCCCAGCTGAGAGCTCCCCTCGTACCTCCGCCGGCATCACACATCAGCCTGTCAGTCCCTCTCCCAGCCTCCACCAAGCGAAAGCGGTCCCTCGTACCTCCTGCCGGCCATCACACATCAGCCTGTCAGTCCCTCTCCCAGACTCCCCACCTGAGAGCTCCCCTCGTACCTCCTGCCGGCCATCACACATCAGCCTGTCAGTCCCTCTCCCAGCCTCCCCAGAGCTGGGAGCTCCCCTCGTACCTCCTGCCCTGCTGCCGGCCATCGACGGACTGGCGTAGATGCCTCCGGGCCAGTCAGGCTGCACGAAGTACTGGAAGTGACGCATGTGCTGGGAGGAGTACAGGATCACAGACGATCCCTTCGGCGCGAACCCGTACTGAAAAACACACACGACAGATAGACATTGTGGTTGATACGCCGCATTGAGTACCCCGAGGCATTAGAGGATAGTAGGTACAACCAGGCGCATTTAATTGATAGGCTGGGACGTCAGCGTCGGATTTAACACGCACGTATTGTCAATGAAAAGGTATGTGAACCTATACTTATGATTTTGATCGCAGTGATGAAATGCAGTGGTTATAAAAGCAAAAAACAGGACACGACGCACCAGTGACTATATGCATCGGTAACAAAATGTCCTACTGGCTCATCTGTTCCAAACCGCACCAACGCGCTCTGCAGTCAGCTCAAATACTTCTGCCTGAGAGATAATATAGGCTAAACGACGTGACTATTGTCTGACACAACTCACTCCACCGACTACTAGCTTGCAATGCTACTAGTTTGCAAGGAATTACACAACTAATAGTTTGCAATAAACTACATAACTACTATCTTCCAATGAATTACACAACTACTGGCTTGCAATGATGCAGACAGAGCACGGAGATCACACGTCAGAGTACTGACAGCCCGACGCCAGCTGTATTATGACGTCAGACAGACCACGCGGGCGATGACGTCACACCTTGTGCGTGTCGGCCGAGATGCTGGTGACCCCGGCGACCCGGAAGTCGAACGGCACCACCGCGTAGCCGGCCTCCTGCATGAACGGCACGAGGAAGCCGCCCAGGCACGAGTCTACGTGTACTGGGATACCGTACCTGGGGCACAGGTCACAGGTCAGGTGACAGGTCAGGTGACAGTTCAGGTCACATGTCAGGTCATAGGTCAGGTGACATGTCTCAGCTCACAAGTCACAGGTCACATGTCACATGTCACAGGTCACGTGTCACAGGTCACAGGTCCAGGGGGTCACAGGTCACAGGTTACAGGCAACAGGTTACAGGCAACAGGTTACAGGTTACAGGTTACAGGTTACAGGTTACAGGTTACAGGTTACAGGTTACAGGTTACAGGTTACAGGTTACAGGTTACAGGTTACAGGTTACAGGTCTCAGGTCTCAGGTCTCAGGTCTCAGGTCTCAGGTCTCAGGTCTCAAGTCTCAAGTCACAAGTCACAGGGCACAGGGCACAGGTCACAGGTCATGTGACAGGTCACATGTCAGGTCAGACAGGCAAGCGGCCCGAGCCATGCCGACGGCCACCACTCCCGGAGGACGGCTCGAGGGCCGCCACATGCCCGGTGGCCAGCGGCCACGTCAGACCCGGGTTAGCGTGGGCGTGACAAGATGCAGGGCACCGGCTGGTGGGAGGATAAACAGAAATCTCCTCTTCATCATCAACTACCGACAATTGCAAACACTTGACATTCAAATACAAATATCAAAGATGTTAAGTACTTTGCTAAATGCTATATGTTAAAATGGCAAAATGTTTAACATGATCATTCGATGCGAATGTGGCTGCCAATGCGTTTTCCAGACCAGACCTGAGTATCTGACCAGCCGCATTGGTGTTTATATTTCTGCATTACTTCCAGCGACGACAAATGGGCTGACTGCGACCCAGTGACAACTGACACGCCGGGGACCCAGTGGCAGCTGCTGACACGCCGGGGACCCAGTGACAGCTGCTGACACGCCGGGGACCCAGTGGCAGCTGCTGACACGCCGGGGACCCAGTGACAGCTGCTGACACGCCGGGGACCCAGTGACAGCTGACAGCTGTTGAAGGCCGGGGAACCCCAGTGACAGCTGTTGACAAGGCGGGACCCAGTGACAGCTTGCTGACACGCCGGGGACCCATGACAGCCTGCTGCACGCCGGGGACCCAGTGACAGCTGCTGACACGCCGGGACCCAGTGACAGCTGCTGACACGCCGGGGACCCAGTGACAGCTGACACGCCGGGGACCCAGTGACAGCTGCTGACAGGCCGGGACCCAGTGACAGCTGCTGACACGCCGGCGGACCCAGTGACAGCTGCTGACACGCCGGGGACCCAGTGACAGCTGACACGGCCAGGGACCCAGTGGCAGCTGACACGCCGGAGACCCAGTGACAGCTGCTGACACGCCGGGGAATCCAGTGACAGCTGCTGACACGCCAGGGAGCCAATGACAGCTGCTGACACGCCGGGGACCCAGTGACAGCTGCTGACACGCCGGGGACCCAGTGACAGCTGCTGACATGCCGGGTACCCAGTGACAGCTGACACGTCGGGGACCCAGTGACAGCTGCTGATACGCCGGGGACCCAGTGGCAGCTGCTGACAGGCCGGGGACCCAGTGACAGCTGCTGACACGCCGGGACCCAGTGACAGTTGCTGACACCGGGACCCCAGTGACAGCTGCTGAAAGGCCGGGGACCAGTGACAGCTGGCTGACACCGCCGGGGACCCAGTGAACAGCTGCTGACACGCCGGGACCCAGTGGCAAGCTGCTGACACGCGGGGACCCAGTGACAGCCTGCTGATCAGGCCGGGGCCCAGTGACAGCTGAAACGGCCGGAGAACCCAGTGACAGCTGCTGACACGCCGGGACCCAGTGACAGCTGACAGGCCGGGGACCCAGTGACAGCTGCTGACACACCGGGACCCAGTGACAGCTGCTGACAGGCCGGGGACCCAGTGACAGCTGCTGACACGCAGGGGACCCAGTGACAGCTGTTGACAGACCGGGGACTCAGTGACAGCTGCTGACACGCCGGGAACCCAGTGACAGCTGCTGACACTCCGGGGACCCAGTGGCAGCTGACACGCCGGGGACCCAGTGACAGCTGACACGCCGGGGACCCAGTGACAGCTGCTGACAGGCCGGGGACCCAGTGACAGCTGCTGACAGGCCGGGGACCCAGTGACAGTTGCTGACACGCCGGGACCCAGTGACAGCTGCTGACAGGCCGGAGACCCAGTGACAGCTTGCTGACACGCCGGGGACCCAGTGACAGCTGTTGACAGGCCGGGACCCAGTGACAGCTGCTGACAGGCCGGGGAAGTGAACTCACTTTACTCCCAGCGCTGCGACCTCTTCAATAGGGTCGATATTGCCGTGCGGGAAGGCGGGTGCCGAGCAGACCAACTGCAAAGAGGACACACCTCAGTCCAACAGCTACCTACACGGGGAAGAGTAACGTTCAGTGACAGATCGCACGTCTTCCAGCAGCGATCTGGGAGGCCGCAACACAGCACAGGCGTCAACTCACAGCCGCCAACACATGTCGAACAGGGTCAGACGTGTCCGAGCATCGGGAAACCTGGGAGGAAAACGACACATTATGGATACTATTTCGCCACCCTTAAGTTTTACTGTGGGTTTTCCACTCCTTATTTTTAATATTGTGGTGAATTGGAACCTTCATACTGTTTTATGGATGCAATAATAGGGACAGCCTGTAAAGGAAAAACAGGTGATAATCGACAAAGGTAATAACAATGTGTGGTGAGCAGGTAATTGGACATTGGAAAAGGTGAATACGTGTTTTGGGGCTGAATTTTCCACTCATTAGGCTTATTTGTTGCCATAAATTTCGACTCCACTCCCAAGTTGCGCTTCAAAATGGATATCAAGCCACACGCATTCATTAGAATATCTTAAATTGATCAAAATACAGAGACAAGTCATACAAAAGTGCATAGAACGTGAATAGCGAATAGACTACATTCCATACAAATTGTACAAAAAGATGCATTATCAGAAGAGCTCTCAAAACAACACTATGGTGACAAGCATACAAATAGTCATACCCTAGTGCCCAGGCCAGCTTCTTGTACAACTTTACTGTCGAACATTATAGCAATATGACAGATGCTGTAAGATAAAAAATCGTCCCTTGTGTCAATACCACCTCGGCCTTCTCCAGCCCGGTATGCCACCGCTCGGTACAGAAAAAGACAACAGTTCGCTGAACATCACCAGATGTTTGAATTCATGCTGCGAAAAACAGCAAACATGTATTCGCCGAAACCCTCCGACATAACGCTTCTCAGACGCCTTTGAATTACACCCTCTGTTTTGAAGCATTCTCGCCTTTGAATTACACACTCTGTTTTGAAGCATTCTCGCCATTGAATTACATCCTCTGTTTTGAAGCATTCTCGCTTTTGAATTACACCCTCTGTTTTAAAAGCATTCTCGCATTTGAATTACACCCTCTGTTTTAAAAGCATTCTCGCATTTGAATTACACCCTCTGTTTTGAAGCATTCTCACTTTTAAATTACACACTCTGTTTTGAAGCATTCTCGCCTTTGAATTACACCCTCTGTTTTGAAGCATTCTCGCCTTTGAATTACATCCTCTGTTTTGAAGCATTATCGCCTTTGAATTACACCCTCTGTTTTAAAAGCATTCTCGCATTTGAATTAAACCCTCTGTTTTAAAAGCATTCTCGCATTTGAATTACACAATCTGTTTTGAAACATTCTCGCCTTTGAATTACACACTCTGTTTTGAAGCATTCTAGCCTTTGAATTACTGAACCTCTGTTTTGAAGCATTCTCGCATTTGAATTACACCCTCTATTTTGAAGCATTCTCGCCTTTGAATTACATCCTCTGTTTTGAAGCATTCTCGCCTTTGAATTAATCCCTCTGTTTTGAAGCATTCTTGCCTTTGAATTACACCCTCTGTTTCGGAGTATTCTCGCCTTTGAATTGCAGCCTCTATTTTGGGAGCATTCTCGCACCGTCTCCCCCAGACTATCGTTGAGGTCTGGTTACCTTCGAGGCGGTGTAACCACCCGTACCACGCGCCGTCTCAGCGCCTATGTCTCGGTCTCACCATGACGGTGTTGCTGTTGATGTAGCTCCTCATCTTGGCCACGTTGACGCGGCTGGTGTCCGGATCCAGCGGGATGTGGTCACTTCTATCGCAACAGCGGGACCTTAACACACAACAAATATGTAACCACCTTCATCGCAACAGCTGGCACCTGTACAACACACAGGACAGCACACATACAGACAGACATACATACAGACACACAGACAGACAAACAGACACAGGGTCATCACCTTCATATACAGCAGCTGGGCACCTGTAGTGTACAGATACACCGTTTTTTGGCTCCAAAAAAATATTAAATTCAAAATACAAATAAACCATGATTAAATCAAAAACACATCAACACATAAATCAAAACCCAGTTCTCACATTGAACACTACAACACAAACAGGGCACAGTCGTCACCGTTCAGGCCAGGGATGTTACAGGCCGTGACACGTGACTGCAGTCAATTTTGACATTTCAAATGTCATGTTCGCCAGCCTATTGTTTATATAAAACAAACTGGCGAACATAATCCGACTATCTATACAATTTGGTCCTATTAGAGTGGATTAAACAGTATACAACTAAAAAAGGGCGTTTTAGACCACGCCGGGTAGAATGGTAAAGAAATCGCCCAGATCGGTCCTATAGTTTCAGAGCAGGGGCTCGTCGGGAAGTTGGTAAACAACGTTTTGGTTCAAAATAGTCCAGCCAGGGTAAATTCGAGAGGACAAAACTCAATACGGCACCGTTTCAGACCAGTTGGAATCGGATGGTGAAAAAATCACTCAGATCGGTCCCGTAGTTTCAGAGCATGGGCTTGTCGGTTAATCTAGTCGTTTTATTAGACTAATCTAGCCGTTTTATTAGACCCTCCACATGAAAAGTGGTATGCAGCATAGGTGGATAATTGAGTTGTTTGGGGTGCACGAGCACCCCTGAGCACCCTGAGCACGAGCACCCCTGAGCCCATAAGTGCACACCCTCACTGCCAAAAGCACCCCCTCAGATTTTGCTAAAACACCCTCTAATTAGCAGATCTCTGCAGACACTTAAAACTTATTCTGAGCGCTGCTGCACAACTTAGCGATGTTGTCTTACCTCTACAAATACATCACCTGTCACAGTCACAGGCTACATATACTTGTGGCGTAGCAGCTACAACCCCCAACTTCACAAATGCAGCCCCAATGACAACAAGTGCAACCCCAACTCTAAAAAGTGACCTAAGTGCAGCTATACATTTGTTATTTTGCTTAGTGAGGACAATTTCACATGACAAAGAGTCATCGAAGCGAGAAAAAGACAATTGTGCACATAAATATTGCATATGGGTATGGTTTCTCTCAAGACGAGATCAAAGTTTCGCTGGCTCCCTTCACGTCCCCACTCTCATTAGATGTGTGGATACAGCCCTGTCGGAGCAGTTCAGGCCGCCGTAACGTTGTCCCGTCTGCTGAGGTATAGGTAGAAAAAATAGATTGCGATCTGAAGATATTTGACTTTTATCTTAAAAATGTAATTAAAAACAAAAAGTTTGAACCAGATATTACAGAGTAATTTAGGCAGCCAATCTAACCCTGCAGTTACTGGGGCATTATCTATAACGCGATCTATGGGGGGCTATCCCCTGGCCCCTACCCTCGGATCTCCGGAACTACTAGACCGATCTCACGCCCCACCCCTAACTTTTCTTCTCGAGAATACACGTCTCAGTTTATGGCACAGGTGATCGGGCATCAATTACCCACATCGAGTGAACTTCTTGACTTCGGCTCATCTCAGGTCAGGTCACCAGACTAGGGTGCGCGACCCCACCTCCAAAACGTTTGCGGTCGTACCACAGCTAGTTTTTGGACGATAGGTGTCAAACTTACACAATTTAATCAGCTTATAAGACATAAGGACCTATAATTCATATATCTCGATTTTGTGCACCGGTGACCTGAGGTCAAGTTTCCAATTGACCTCAGGTCATCCAATCCAATTCCAATCCAAACATTTGACTTTCCAATTGTAAGTCATTCGAGACATTTGCAAATACTTCTTATTCCGAGAGTACGCATCAGATCAGGCTAATTGTTTCAGCATCATGCAATCATATTCTTGATGACCCAGGTACAATTTTTGCTCATTGACCCTTTCAATGTTTTCCTCCTCACATCGGATGACCTCGGATGACCTCAGATGACCTGAAGTCACCAACACGTTTTGACAATTAATTCGCATTGAATAAATATGCAGATGCGAGACCGATACCATGTGTTTATCTCGTCGAGCTGTTTCCGACTTTGTGCTTTGTGGCCCACCTGTATTTCCATATGGTCTTGGATGACCTTGACCTGATGCTGATATCTATTTTTGCATTTGACCTAAACCACTTGCAATGGGTACGATTCAAAACGTCTTGACGATGAAAACACAATGACGTTACAATTATTGTCCTATCTCGATTACATTAACAAATTTGTTTACGTTATTGACAAGATAAAATAATGTTTTTGCCAAACACAACATTTTTTGCCTTTGATGATCTCAGGGAGTCTGCAGCCTCAACTATTGGTCTGATCTAACTTGAGGACACCTCACACCTATGGCCGTTGCATTTTTCCTGAGCTTTCGATTGCATTTTCCGTTTGTTATAACTCTTAGCAATCATAGTTTCTTAGATATTTTGGGATTTCTAGAGCAAGGTCCTAACAATGGCAAATTTGGCCTTTGATGACCTCTGGTGACCTCGATACTGACCCGAGCCAAAAACTGACTGTACTAGTTTCGCCATGATCTTTGACGAGCTACCGAACGGTGTTTCTGGATTCCGCCTATAGGGTGTTATTGTTTAGTCGATCTGGCACGGAATGCACCTGCCTGCAGGCTGTCATGGCTCTGCTCGATATATGACAGTCAGGGATGTTTGTCGAGAGGCTCCATTCGGAACTTGCTGGCAGGTCAAGGCGATATTGCAGGCCCGCAGCCAGACAGGCGCACTGGGTGCCCGTGCACCCCTCTCTTGCATCAGGCCAGACACCTCAGTGTTTATTGCAGTCCCGCACGCCTCTGAGAGCAGTCGTGATATACTCAGTCCCGCACGCCTCTGAGAGCAGTCGTGATATACTCAGTTCACGTGCCGGTTTGACCCGAATTCAGTCGAAAAAAAAACACCCAAATGTAATGATTAGTTGATATGAACTAGCCAAACAAACCAGAGCGCTCTGGAAGGAGTGGTTTCACTATTCTGGAACCAGGGGATGCGCCGAGGGAGGAATGCAGCTTGCACCCCTCGAAGTTGGTGGGCCCCTGGGCCCTGTCACCGGTTCGCAGTAGTGTCACGTATAACGTCGCAGAAGAGTATGGCGGGTCACGTTGTATACACGTGACCGGGGAGTCTAGGGCTCGCGTCGCCCCGCATTCGGTCTGTCGAGGATCAAAAGTAAGAGGGATACAAAATCGGAGACAAGGTAGCATTGAATACATTTTGGTCGATCTGTCCTGGAATGCCCCACCTGTTTAGTCATGCGTGCATCGTTCAGATAGACTATGTTCGAATTACATGAGCGCGGTATGTAGGAATACTGCATCACCATTCGTGGATACAGCCTTGATCACTTCTAGCAGCACCAACGCTGGACTCGTCACGTGAAAGCGCAGAGGCTGGTTCGTGCATCGTAAGTTGCAATTTCGAAACAACTCAAGCCAGGTATTTTTCATACTGAGGCCCAGTTGCGCAGTTTCGAACCTGCTGAATTTTCAGGCCAATCTTAGCAAACTGCCTATGGTTCTAGCGCATTTGAGATTTAAAAACCTTTCAGGGGCGCGTTGCTAAGCATAAAACTTGTTGGGCCAAACAACAACAAGATATGACTCTTTTGGTAACCTCTGAAGCTAAACTATTAACCTCATGCTTTAGCCCACGCCCCGTGCATCTGGGGGTATCTCAGCCGAACGCGCCCCGCTGGGGGGGGGGGGGGCAGATTCTGGGCCGCCCACTCGTATCTTCTGAACTTCAGCGGGTATCACCGTAGCGAGACGCGCAAATACGTGCTATATCGAAAGTCTCCGTTGATCACGCACTCAAAGCATATGTTGAAATTTTCGAAGATAAGCGATCACACTGTCAGGTCAAGGTCAGATAAAAAGGTCAATAATGGCAGATATTTTCTAGTTTTTAGGTTGTTTTTCTATCCAAGCCTTATTTGTAGGATAATTGAGCACAATAGTGCGTCTAAAGGTATAATGAAAGTCCTGCAATTAAGACAAGAGTTGAAATTTTACAGGCGAAGGTTAAGGTAATATCGGGTCACAAAGGCAAGAGGGTCCTACGCAAAGTCATAGCGACATATGTTTTTATATGGGTTGTTTTACACGTGTAATTTCGATAGAACAAGCCACTTTTCGGCAAATCTGAATGCATGAAAGGTCAAAGTTCAGGTCATATGAGGTCAAATTGTGAAATGGAAATTTTGCGAACAAAAAATAATTTTTATAAGTCCAGTTTTGTCATCAGAAGAACAGCTGTAAGTTTATTGCTGCTATCTGGTCAAAATGTAAAAAATGTAAAAATGACGTCACATGAGTTTCTATATCACTTGAGGAGTCCCATAAGTCCAGTCAAAATGTCAGATATTGCTTTTAAAATTGGTTTGTGGGTTTTGTTGAACTTTAGTTCTCTTAAATGTATTCTCTTTTTTTTTTTGGGGGGGGGGTCAAAAACTCAGAACTTTGAGAATCCAGGATAGCCATTTTGAAGACAATGCAATTTCCCACCTTTTGATGCTTTTATTTTTTATTTGCTTTACACCTCCATTTTCCACGATTTGTCAAACATTATTTACGTTATTCCACCGAAAATGGCATGACATGACGTCATCAAAAGGTCATTTTCTTCCAAAATTATTGATCAATTTCATCGATTTTTTTGGAGAAGACGTCAAATTGATGTAGAATAAGGTACTGCAAGTTTCACGTCGGCATCTGCCATGGTTTTTGAGTTATTGTGAAAAATCCGGGAGGGGGCAGATTATGCCCCCCCCCAGCGGGGCGCGGGTTAAAATGAAAAATAGTTTGCAGATTTTTTGTTTTCGAGAGATGTCGACAAACTGTTTCCGTCAAAAAACGTCTTTAAGGCGACAATAATCGCCGAAAAATAAATGTATTATATCAACAATCCAGCCACGCCACTGTGCACGAGTTTGACAGCAAAATCGACAAACCTTCATGAAACGGGAAAAACGAAGACGTCATTGTTTGATGATTAGGGTTTTAGGGCGCAACACTACTTGGGTTATTTTTCCGGGCCTGAACGAAGGCGTCATAAAGTAAGTGACGAGAGGTTAGGGTCGCTAGGCAGCGGAGCCTGATAAGGTTGGTTACTATTTGGTCTAAGACTCGACCTCTCCTTCTGCTAGTATGCGGTGTTCGCGATGTGAGCTCCGGGCGTCGAGCCACCGCAGTTGTTTCAGATGAGTGAACTCTCTTGTTGTCCATGAAGCAGGGGACGAGCGATTTTAGGCAGGGGGGGTGGGGGGGCAGCTCTGTCCCTCCCATTCAAGAAGTTGGGGAAACGTTTGATTTCACCCCACCCCATAAATTTGTAAGAGTCCAAGACGACGGGTCGATTTTGTTTTACCGAGGAGATGACCTAGGGCCCCGAGGTGCCCTCAGCCCGCCTGAGGGGCCCTCTAAGGCCGACAGAAGGCACTCATGCGGCCTGAGGAGGGCCTGAGGAAGTCGGAAGGCCTAAGATTTTAACATGGGCCTGACCGACGCTATTTTTGCAACCAAGTAGGGGCCCTAACAAATATAGTGGCCTAAACCCGAGGATATTCCATTTCACGTAATTCTTCTTTTTTGGGGAGACCCTTTGGCAGTGGGGGCCCCCTGTGATTATTTGCCCCTACCCTATCCGAAAATACCTTCTGCCGGCACTGCCATGCAGCAGTGTATGAGATCAGACCGTGCCCTTTTGGACGATGTTATATTTCCCTCTTTCGAAACTCAAAATACAGGACGATCCTTGCATCAACTGGTCGTGTTATTATTTTCTGACGGGCCGTTGTGCAGGGAAATTATCACTCCCCGACATACCATAACATCTATTTATATATTAGGAAATCTATGCATGAACATAATATGCATAATCTATGCAACCTATGCATACTGACGTTTGTATCGCTTATTGCGCCACTTGCTTCCTATGATTTTGCGGTGCCTCTGCAGTTGAGCGGCCGTCCCCGCCCATCTCCCTCTCCTTTTCCTCTCCCCTCCCTCTCCCATTTCCCTCTCCCATTTCCCTCTCCCATTTCCCTCTCCCTCTCTTTCATCTCCCATCTCCCTCCCATCTCCCTCCCATCTCCCCTCCCTCTCCTCTCCCATCTCCCTCCCTCCGCTGCTCCCCTCTGCACTTTCCTCTCAACTTTGGTGCATCGCTTGTAATCTCCTCTCCTCTCCTCTCCCTCCTCCCCTCCCCTCCCCGTCCCCTCCCCTCCCCTCCCCCTCTCCTTCTTCCTCTCCTCTCCTCTCTCTCTCCTCGTCCCTCTCTCATCCTCTCCTCTCCCTCTTGCTCCTTGCTCATCCCTCTTCCTCTCGCTCTCCTCTCCTCTCCTCTCCTCTCCTCTCCTTTCCTCCTCTCGTCTATTTTTCCTCTCCTCTCCCTCTCCCCATGCCTCTCTCTTCCCATATCTCCTCTACCGATTTCTCAACACTCTCTCACCTTATCCCACTCTCAACTTTCCATTAAACTACACTTTTCTGCACCTCTCCCCTACCCCCTCGCTCTGACTTGGGATGGACCGCCGCCGGTGGAAAGGCTCTCCCTGGCATGTTTACGATTCTCCACCTATGGTATGCAGCAATGTGCCCAATGTTTAGTAGTGTGTTTAAGTACACCTTTTCTTAATGCGAATCGGCGTCTTTTCAGCTCAATTCGGCATTTATCAATTAACACGACAGCAGACACCCAGTTTGGCATACATGCATCTCACATCAGCGTAACACACTCCCACGGCAAAGGGCATTGCAAATCGGCAGTGCACCGTGCACTATCAATTTGTAATGCCCTTTGCCGTGGGAGTGTGTAACGCCGATGTGAGATACATATATGTCAAACAGTCATGTCTGCTGTCACTTTAAATGAGATATGCCGAATTGAGCTGCACATACGCCGATTAGCATTAAGAAAAGGTGTAGTAATGTCTCACTGTTGAAGTAATGATTGTATCATGCACTGCTGTTCAAGTCGCTTGCATTAGATGCTAAGCCACTGTAACATTACACAGTTTTGTATTAAATAAACCATAAATTAAAAGGGAAAAAAACATTTACAGTGTCGGTCTGCGATGGGCGACGTAGGAGGTCACTTGTAATGTGGTTGTTGTTGTGTTGTTGTTTTACCGCACTGGGCTGTTACGCCGCGTCGAGATAGGCTGGTCAGTACAGGAGATTAGCGCCGCCACCCAGTGTCGGCGAGCGTAGCCGCGAGCGGCGCGCCACCCACGGAAAAGGCAGAAGCAAATGGAACGTGGTGCAGGAATAGTGAACGAGAATTGGGTACGGTAAGGGTAATGGGGCACTGGAACAAATCACGGGAACAGGCAGAGGAACGAACGCCGAAATAGGCACGGGAACAGGCACAGAACGGACGCGGAAATAGGCACGGGAACGGAATATAGGAGCTCGGCATGTGAATGGCCACGGCAACTGAGCACAGGAACTGACAATGGAACGGGCACGAGCACAGGAGAGAAACGGCCACGGCAACTGAGCACAGGAACGGGCAATGGAACGGGCAATGGAACGGACACGAGACAGGAGAGAAACGGCCACGGCAACTTGAGCACAGGAACGGATATAATGGAACGGGCACGAGCACAGGAAGGAAAACGGCCACGGCCAACTGAGCAGAGGAACGGGCAATGGAACGGGCACGAGCACAGGAGAGAAACGGCCACGGCAACTGAGCACAGGAACGGGAAATGGAACGGGCACGAGCACAGGAGAGAAACGGCCACGGCAACTGAGCACAGGAACGGGCAATGGAACGGACACGAGCACAGGAGAGAAACGGCCACGGCAACTGAGCACAGGAACGGACAATGGAACGGGCACGAGCACAGGAGAGAAACGGCCACGGCAACTGAGCACAGGAACGGGCAATGGAACGGGAACGGGCACAGGACCGACGAATACGGCCACGCGCAACTGAGCACAGGAACGGGTCAAATTGGGAACGGGCACGAGTATAGGAGAGAAAACGGCCGAGGGAAGACATGGGTTACGAAAGCGAGACATGGGAACAGGTAGCGGAAACGGGATCAAGTTTGTGAACACCACCGGAACATGTACGAAAACGGGCACCGACACGGGAACGGGGTGTAGGAAGTGGGCACGGGAACAAGGCACGCTGACGGGCATTGGCATGAGCAGAGGAAACAGGCACGGGAAAGGGCATGGTGGTACAGGTTACGGAAACGGCACAAGGGAATGGGTAACGGGAGCGTGAAAGAGAGTGAGATAGTTCGGCTCCTGAAGAGACCCGTGGACCGAAAAGGCGCCACGAGCAGTTGAAGCCAATGCCCCGAGATAAGTGAAGGCTTTGACTTTGCGGCAACCCTGACAGTGTCCTCTAGTAATGCTTAATTAGTGGTTTGTGTGCGCTGTGGGTGATGACATCATACAAAGATAACATTTATTGAACGACCTACGCCTTAGAAAGTAGTTACTTACTCGCGCTAACTACGCCATCCAGCCGTCGCGCCCATTCTGTTTATGGATCACGCCTGCCAGTGGCACCATCCAGCTGCAATAATCTGCCACGGGTCGTACCAGTCTCTCCTGAGTAAACAGAAGGTCCCATAAACACTGGACATTCGGCGGTCAGGACCACGGCACACCCGGCTCCGACCTGCAGTCGTGTCGGTGGCGTCTGCAGCGAGCAAGCTCCAGCTGTCGACCTCTGCTGCCCCACCATGGCCCGGTGTTCCACGCTGCTGCTGCTGTTGCTTCTCTGGGCCGGGGCGCTGCGTGGCGCCCAGGAGGGACCTCCGCCCGCTGACCTGAGCGGTCTGAGCAGCACCCTGGAGCTGCTGTGGTCAGGCATCGGTCGGATCGTCCGCTTAGCCGTGGAGCCACCCATCGCCGGACTGGACGGCCGGCTGACCAGTGTACAGGTTCAGCTGAACAGTGTGAGCTCCGAGCTGGAGGCCCGCGTGGAGAGTGCTGAGACGAAGCTGGAGACCAGAATGGACAGTATCCAGTCAGAAGCAGGCTGGACGACTGAGTCAGATCGAATCTGCTCCTGCAGGCAGTCCAGTTCGCAGCTAGGAGTTCCAGGCTTGAGGGAAATTCAGTCCCAGCTGGAGTCCAGGGCTTGAGGGAGTCCAGCCCTAGCTGGAGTCCGGGCTTGAGGGAGTTCAGTCTCAGCTGGAGTCCAGGCTTGAGGAAGTTCCAGTCTCTAGCAGCGGCCGGTCAGAGACTGCAGTGACTTTGCCGGCTGGAGCCACCAGCGGCGTCTACCTTCCTGCAGCCGGGTGGTCTGAAGGCAGCTGGTGGCCGGCCTACTGTGACCAGCAGACGGACGGCGGCGGCTGGACGATCCTACAACGGCGCGCTGACATACCAGCCGCGTCAGAACTTCTCCCTCGGCTGGGCGGCGTATAAGTGGGGCTTCGGCGAGCTGGAAACTGAATTCTTGGTGGGGTTTGCTAGAAAACATCTGTGGTTGACGACGTCCCTGCTGGACCGGCGCTACCAGCTACGCATCGACATGGAGGACTTTGAAGGAGAGAAGCGGTACGCATTGTACCAGAACTTCAGAGTGTCTTCGGAGGGGGATGGCTACAGACTGACGGCGGAAAATTACACGGGAAGCGCCGGGGACAGCCTCAGATACCATTCCGGCCAGCGGTTCTCCACAAAAGATCGAGACCAGGACATCTGGGACCAGAACTGCGCAGAGAAGTACAATGGAGGCTGGTGGTATAATGTATGCCATCACTCTAATTTGAATGGTCTCTACCTGTCCGGTAACCACTCTAGCAATGCTGAAGGAGTCTGTTGGTATCGCTGGAGCAATGAACACATCTCACTAAAATCTGTTGAGATGAAGATCAAGCCATCGAAGAAACTGTGAACTAGGTGGTTGACGCTATTGTGATATTTCACACATTTTATTTTTACTCCAGTAGGTAGTTAAAGCCGCTAAGGGAATATTATGTGTCGTATTGAAGAGAAATTACAATGTGACATTAATACAATGTAGTACCCGAGTCACCAGTCGCTGCTTGGGTGTTGGCGCCAAAACCTCAATTCACCATTCGTTGACGCTTTGCCATTCAATACAAAGGGAATCGGAACTCGCTTTTGCCATTAAATAGAAATGCAATTGGAACGGGAAGCTGACTTATGGCAACAATAATGTTCTCTGGAACGAGTGTGTATAATAACTAATGGATTAAATAACATCCGTTCACATTACGAGCGAATAAGTCTGATCTGTTATATCATCATAGGCAGGTAGACGTTCGTAAATTGGACACAAACATATTAATTTAAGAAACGTATTCAGATTCAGTCACCCATGCTAACAGAAAAAAGTTGCCTCAAAGTTGTCTGAAAGTCAAAACTGCCGAAACGTTTCCGGAAGACGAGTCGATCTCGACATGTTGATAGTACTTAAAACTTGATCAATTTTAATTTTATTTTATCAACTCCCACCTTAAAAAATGTGTCAACTGTACGTCGTTTGTGGTGCAAAATATGAAGTGAATGCTGCCGAACACGATTATGAC
>VOPJ01008298.1:0-22093 GCA_014673585.1 Semibalanus balanoides
GGTGATAAATTGACGCGGATTTATTCGGACTCGCTCGTCCTTCGCCGTTTAAGGCGTCTTACTGGTAATATTTTCTGAGGGTTCTAGAGGTTTTCAGGGTACGAAATAGAGGTTCTAGAGGTTTTGGGAATGCCTTGAGGTTTTGTATCAGCTCTGTCTGGCAACGGTGCCGTGACCAGGGGCGCAGCCAGACCTTCCTTCAGAAAGGGGGCAAGCCAGTCATGGTGCCCCCCCGCCCCCAAAAAAAAAAATGGAAAGAAAAACTGCGGATTTCGGCAAATTTATTCTGTAGAGCCTCTTTTTTATTAAACTTTTGATCAGCTAGATTAGACCAGGATCCTCAGAGAGGCCCCTGAAACAGGCACGTGGCCAGGATTCTGTCCGGGAGGCACGCCTCAAAAGGGTCTCTTCCCGATCGTTCCCAAGCGTTGAAAGGGACAGACACACGGATGAAAAGGCACGTTACAAGGATGGAGAATGCTGTATGACATGTGCCATACACAACTTTTAGAAGCTAGAGTAAGCAGACTGTCATGTCAATCTTGGAACCAGCGTCACCAATTTGGAATCAGCTATACCTTCCAATAAATAAATTGCTCCTTGAAAAATATTAATGTAGGCAAAATCGTAGAAATTAGAGTTTTGCATTACATTGCGAACTGAAAACAGCACAGAAAGAAAATTACATTTTCTTTGCAATTGCAATCTCGGATTTGGAAATTTGGGGGTTTTGACCCCCAAAAGTATAAAAAGCAAAATACAAAATCAAAATTGTCAAAGATGTTAAAAAATCTGAAAGACATGTGAGAGAACTGAGTATGGACAATACTCAAACGAAATTACAAAACAATATCTATATGTTTGACTGAGTGATGGCCTTCCTAAGTGTAAGAAACTCGTGGCGTCATTTTGTGATCACGCTTTTACATTTTTGACCAGATACAAACAAATATATATATTTTATTTAGTTCTGAGACAAAACTTGTCCAGAAACATGAATTTGTATTTACATTTTCCATTTCCAATTTTAATGTTTTCTGACAGCGCAAAATCGCTATTCTGGACGTGGTCGAGTCGAGGCTATTCACTTGACTTGGGAGGTCACCCGTTGACCTGAAACTTAAAAATTGCATACCGTTAGATTCCACTCATGACAGGCAACATGCTGGTTCTGACCGCGCTGCTCTATGCTGCTTGGTTTGGAAGTTAACAGGGGAAGGCCTGTCGCCCCCCCCCCCTGTAGGGCGAAGGTGAGGAAAGCTCCCGTAGTGCGAGGTTTAAGTTATTTTTAGACTGAAGTTTCCACTCTGCTCCCTGGCATCAAAGCAATCCTAGGAGCCTGACTGACGGACCGCGTACCGCGTCAGCTCACACGTTGCGTGCCGCCGCGCTCACTTCTCTGTAGATCTGTGCGGCTCACCCAGACAAGGACAGACACTTATGCACTTATGTATTCAGGCCGGTCAGTCCATCAGTGCCATCCCTAAAAACTGGGAGCGGCATGCTGTCTCGATGGAATGAGAGAAAACGGATTTAGTGCTTCGAATGATGCATACCCTAATTTCAGCCAGCACGGTACATAGGATCGTGTTAATGACTTATGTTGTACTGCCTTCGTCGGACAGTAGACAGTTGTGTCGTACTGCCGCGTGTCTCGGTTTCTGTCAGCTGACCGTATGCGTCTACTGCTGCTTATACCAGCACGGTACATAGGATCGTGTTAATGACTTATGTTGTACTGCCTTCGTCGGACAATAGACAGTTGTGCCGTAATGCCGCGTGTCTCGGTTTCTGTCAGCTGACCGTATGCATCTACTGCTGCCTATACCAGGTGATGGGCAAGCTAATGGCCATCGTCAACCCGAAGCATGAGATCGAGTTTCCGCCCGTGTCCGACTGCCATCTGTTGGCGGTGCTGCGAAGCTGCCTGCGGCGCGACCCGTACGAGCGACCCAGCATCGAGCAGCTGCTCACCGACCCCTACCTGACGGGCTGCCGGTGTCAGGTAAGAACGAGGTCGGCTCTCGGTCCTGTGATGGTGGTGCTGGGTCCGGCCGCTGCTGCTGGTGGTGCTGGATCCGGCCGCTGGTGCTGGTGGTGTTGGGTCCGGCCGCTGGTGCTGGTGGTGCTGGATCCGGCCGCTGCTGCCGGTGGTGCCGGGTCCGGCCGCTGGTGGTGCCGGGTCCGGCCGCTGGTGCTGGTCCCACTCCGGAACCAGCGCTGTTGACCAGAACGGCGGCGGTGCGATCATGAGATCCTAATTATTACTATCCAAATAATGCTTAGCAACTCATACTGACACTGGAGCTAATCATTCGCAACTGATTAAATCCAGATGTTTGTGGAGCAGCTCACTGAGTCATGATCAGTCTTGCGATGTCTTGTTGATCGTGCCGCTCGCCACCGAGCTGCTCCCCTGCAGTCATGGTGGCCGCTCTCGAAATGGGTCGGGGTTTTCCTCGCCGGGTGGCTGGTGGCACTAAACCCGCATCGCCTAGCAGGTCATTGGTCATTCTGTCTTCCCTTCCCTCCTAATGGTCGAAGCGATATCATATTATTAAACGTAGTTTTTCAGAGTTATCAAGAGGATTGTGATTTTATATATTACCAAATTCAGATATTCCGGCACTCATTGTGGCGCCTTCTTCAGTCATATCATATTAGATAAAGAAATAACTTATACGGACATATCGCCTGATTTAATTTAGGGTTGGACTTGCTAACAGACCTAAAGTTAAGCGGACCACTTATTCGCCGTAATTTCGCAAATGAATTGGTCGACAAAAGACAAAATATAGCAAAATTTGTTCCGATTATTTCCATGAAAAAATGGCCGGAGAACCCATGATGCGAGGTGTCAAGTATTTGCTGACTCATCCTGTAAACTCTGTTCACTGTCAGAGGACGGGGACACGTGTCCTTGACGGGGGCCGCTGCGGTGCGTCTGTCCGCCCTCTCCAAACAGAGTGGGACGTGTCTGTGTTTGTGGCGGTAGGTGTCTCTCTCTCTTCTAAGCCGCCGCCGAACCGTGTCTGTGTACGGGGTACTGACGCGGCCGGTGGACCATGTTTTGATGTCGGCCTGGCGGCTGTCAGCGTTCGTGGCTCGTACGTGCTTGTGGGAGTGTTCCATGTGTCCGACTGTGTGGGTCTGTCTGCTGGCCTAAATGTCTGTGTCTGTTTCACTGTTTGGGTGCCACATAACCATTGAGTTGAGGCGCCCTTAACCCGCGCGTTACTGGGGTATATTCTGTAACGCGACTTACTGGGGGGAGGCTATTTATAGCCCCCTCTGATCTCCGAAACTCTTGGACCGATCTTAAAATTCGAACGGGGCATTCGATTAGCCCTAATCAAATTTGTGAGGGAAACCTAATATGTTATCCTTTTTGGTACCGATGACGTCACAGGTCAACTCAAGAAAAATGTTTGAACCGTTCATGAGAGAGAGTCCGGTGATTCGGCAAGTGTGTCTGCTTCGGAAGAGAGAGATGCGAATATTGTAACGGATAGAGAGTTGGTTAAAGTCGGTATGAATTCCGTGAGCATCTGCTGGCACTTCTAAATTACCTGGATGCTAAGCCTAATTTTTTACCTTGGTCAGGTCAAGGTCATCCGAGGTCACGAGGTCAACTGAAGATTGTATGGTGATTAGAAGTTGTAAGGCACATATTTTGAATAGGGGTTCGGTTTATCGATTAGGAGAGAGCGCGCGAAAAATGACCTTAGAAACATGTTTTTTCCATACAATTGAAGGAAAAGACCAAAAAACGGAACATGGGCACTTTGTTGCTTATTGATTATGGGCAGTAAAGGTGGTCTATATTCTGTCTGTCTTTGAAAGCTGGTGTCACTCAGGGATCTGTTTTGGAGATATTGACTTTAAAACTGCCTAATACAAACACATTCATTTGGATCAACTCAATTACATATATTCCTTTTTTTAATTCGAACTTTTTTGGTTGAAGAATTAAAAAAAAAAAAAAAAAAAACAACAAACAATTTGATTTTTCAAAATTGGTGAATAAAAAATAAACGAGATAGCAGTCTGATGATGCCCAACTTATTACCTGTTGTGTGGTGTATGACAATTGAATTTATCTTTAAACTGTTCTGTTTGGCAGCGTTTTCCCCGCCAAACCCTCATTTTTTCAACAAAAAATGCAGAACATGACGTCAACTCTGACGTCATTTCCCGGTTGACACTGATCATAGCCTTATCTTTTTCCATCGGGCAGAATGTGTCAAATTAATCTGGGACAAGGTACTGAAAGTTTGGTCACGATACCTACTTTGGTTTACGAGATATTGCAGAATAATGGAAGGGGGGCTATAAATAGCCCCCCCCCCCAGTAACTCGCGGGTTAAGCCCAAATAATCATCATCTGTTTCACTGTTGGCATTACAGGGCAGTTAGCCGGCGGTGGCTGTGCGTAATCATAATCGCCGCAGTTACAGCCACCGTCACTCGTCTTGTGAAAGTGACTAACCTGGTCCGGCACTCAAAACAGTGGCTTCCTCTACTGCGTTCTGTCCTGACTCGCAGTTTACTGTTTTAGCGCAGATTAGCGCATAATTACTGTTTTGTGTCGGCCTTGTTTATGCTAATCCCGGGAGAGCTGTAAGCCAGTTGTCGGGTACTTTCTGTCGGCAGTCCCTGGCTGACCTGGTTTGCCCCACCGTGGTTAACTCGTCGTGTGCCGTCCCTGTCGTTTCCGTAGTTAACTCGTCGTGTGCCGTCCCTGTCGTTGCCGTGGTTAACTCGTCGTGTGCCGTCCTTGTCGCTTCCCGTAGTTAACTCGTCGTGTGGCCGCCCTGTCGTTGGGCCGTAGTTAACTCGGGCGGTGCGTCCACGTCCCGTTGCGTAGTTAACTCCGCGCTGGTCCCGTCCTGTCGTTGCGGTAGTTAACTCGTCGTGTGCCGTCCCCCTGTCGTTGCCCGTGTTAACTCGTCGTGTCCCGTCATGCGTTGCGTAGTTTAACATCGTCGTGGTCCGTCCCTGTCGTTGCCGTTGGTTAAACTCGTCGTGGTGCCGTCCCTGTCGGTGCCGTAGTTAACTCGTCGTGTGCCGTCCCCTGTTCGTGCCGTAGTTAACTCGTCGTTTGCGTCCCTGTCGGTGCCGGTAGTTAACTCCGTGTGTGCCGTCCCTGTCGTTTTCCGTAGTTAACTCGTCGTGTGCCGTCCCTGTCGTTGCCGTGGTTAACTCGTCGTGGTGCCGTCCCTGTCGGTGCCGTAGTTAACTCGTCGTGTCCGTCCCTGTCGTTTGCCCGTAGTTAACGTCGGCGTGTCCCGTCCCTGTCGGTGCCGTGGTTAACTCGTCGTGTCCCGTCCCTGTCGTTTCCGTAGTTAACTCGTCGTGTCCCGTCCTGTCGTTTCCGTAGTTAACTCGTGTGTGCCGTCCCTGTCCGTTGCCGTGGTTGACTCGTCGTGTCCCCGTCCCTGTCGTTGCCCGTAGTTAACTCGTCGTGTGCCGTCCCTGTCGTTCCGTAGTTAACTCGTCGTGTGCCGTCCCTGGTTCGTTGCCGTAGTTTAACTCGTCCGTGGTGCCGTCCCTGTCGTTTCCCGTAGTTAACTACGTCGTGTGCCGTCCCTGTCGGTGGCCGTAGTTAACTTCGTCGTGTCCCGTCCCTGTCGTTGCCGTCGTTACTCGGCGTGTCCCGTCCCTGTCGGTGGCCGTATTAACTTCGTCGTGTCCCGTTTCCTGTCCGGTGCTGTAGTTAACTCGTCGTGTCCGTCCCTGTCGTTGCCGTGGTTAACTCGTCGTGTGCCGTCCCTGTCCGGCGCCGTAGTTAACTCGTCGTGTGCCGTCCCTGTCGTTTTGCCGTGGTTAACTCGTCGTGTGCCGTCCTGTCGGTGCGTAGTTAACTCGTCGTGTCCCGTCTGTCGTTGCCGTGGTAACTCGTCGTGGTGCCGTCCCCTGTCGGTGCCGTAGTTAACTCGTCGTGTGCCGTCCCTGTCGTTGCCGTAGTTAACTCGTCGTGTGCCGTCCCTGTCGTTGCCGTGGTTGACTCGTCGTGTGCCGTCCCTGTCGTTTCCGTTGCTGACTCATCGTGTGCCGTCCCTGTCGTTTCCGTTGCTGACTCGGTTCGCCCCTCTCACCGGCAGTGTCAGCGGTGATGTCCTCCGTCGCCCAGCCTGCTCCGGTCCGGCCCGGCCTCTCACCGGCAGTGTCAGCGGTGATGTCCTCCGTCGCCCAGCCTGCTCCGGTCCGGCCCGGTCCGGCCCGGCTCGGCTCCCGCCGCCCTGTACAAATGGCCAGCTCGGCTGAGCGAGGCTGGTGTCGTGCCGCGTCTGTGCCATGTCTGCCGTGTGCGCCGTCAGCAGGTCTTTCCTCGGCGCCGGGCCGGCACCCCGCCCGCCCGCCCGCCGCGTTACCGCCGCTGTGGTGTTGTCTCGCCAGGGACCACTGCGGGGTAAGTCGCCCCGCTCCCAGTGTGTGGGGTGTATCTATGATGCTTATGGTGGCTCGCTACGCCGCCCGACTTCGCTCGCTATGTCATGGCTGTCAGTATGTGTATTGTGTAATGTATCATGTACTCAGAGTATGGAAGATGGCCCGAGTATGGAGGAAGACGTGCGCCTGGTAAATAGTAAGAAGCTTCGGGGTTGTGCCAATCTAGATAAAATCTTGTGCATAATACCTTTATAAATATACACAAGAAACGTGTTGCTAGTTTGATTCGTTTGTCGTTTGATGGGGTTGTAGTACAATATCTGTCAAGACAAATACGTTGGTTGATACGATGGTTTTCTGGTACGTTTGAAGCAATTTTTGTCTCATTAGTGGCATTATCGAAGGTTTGATTGGAGCTGAAGAATAAAGGAAGCTTTCTCTTAAACCCATGCGAATATTAATATATACCTCGTGTACATAGCGCTGTTCGAATCAATATGACACCTCTGTTGTAACTCGTTTCTTAATCGCAGAAGATATTTCCCTTGGAAATTGAGAGGACTACTGGTTTATTAAATGGACATGCCACCTTTTTCCCAAACATCTTGCTCGTGTGTTGAGTTGTCTATCGCTGGCGAACAGCAGTATGTCCCACCACCGCCAGCCTCAGGTGCCTCTCGGCTCGTTCACGCGTCACAGTTCACAGGTGCCTCACACAAAGTCGGCTCGGTCTGGAATGACACGTGTATTCTCTCTCACACACATACCGATCACGCCACGCAGCTGCTCTACGACGGGATACGCGGGAAGGCACGAGTGGCCCCGCCCTACCCAGCCCTCTGCGGCCGGCCGGCTGCCTGCCTGTGCTGCCCGCTACCACCGCTGCTGGCTGGGGGCGGGCCAGGCCGGCCAGGGGTGGACAGAAACCGCCCTACCCTGCCCTCTGCGGCCGGCCGGCTGCCTGCCTGTGCTGCCTGCTACCGCTGCTGGCTGGGGGCGGGCCGGGCCGGCCAGGGGTGGACAGAAACCATCCAACAGTCGCTGTGAGAGTACGGATTTGTTCAACTAATGCCATGAAAAGCAGCACACTGGAAGCTTCTTACGGAAAATCCTCAGTCCTGGAAGCTTTCACGAACTAACTACCTCCTTCCTACCATGTGACGTATTTATAACATGAACCAAAACGTTTCCGCAGTCGGTTCATCACTTTGCGGTGGGTTTGTACACCTCTGTCAGCGGGCCGGAACATGGAGGACAGCTCTCTCAGTTGTTAGAGGTGCGGTGGCTCTCTCTCAGGCGGATGCCGTTGATGCGGATGAAGCCCTCGGCGTCCATCGGGTCATAGTCGCCCTGGACGTCCATCGAGACCAGCTGCTCGTTGTAGAGGCCGATCGGCGCGTCCCGGCTCAGGATGTGTACTGCCGGGTCAGGTCACGATGGGTCATGTCAGGTCACGGCGGGTCATGTCAGGTCACGACGGGTCAGGTCACGGCGGGTCATGTCAGGTCACGGCGGGCCAGGTCAGGTCACGATGGGTCATGTCAGGTCACAGCGGGTCAGGTCACGGTGTGTCAGGTCAGGTCACGGCGGGTCAGCTCAGGTCACGGCGGGTCAGGTCAGGTGACGGCGGGTCAGCTCAGGTCACGGCGGGTCAGACCTGACCTGTGGCGGCTTTAAATGGCTGTATTTGATACGGCGCTACATATTGGCTATACGTCACACGTACGCCTGCAGAATATTTGAAAAGACCACCATATAAATGAGGTCGCGACTCTCAATGCAAAGTTCACTTTGCTTATTAACAGACACGGTGACAGTTAAATTGCTACAATTGAGCTGTAGATGGAATGACATCGCTGGAAGCTCGAGTAGCTGAACGAGCACAATGTGAGCTAGTCCCACGGTCTGCGTGTGCAGTCTCCCCAAGCCAAGCTATCCCACCATCCCGGTACGGCACCAGTGGGGGGGGGGCACTGCCGACTCACCTGATCCTTTGTAAAGTTTGCAGTGAACGGTACCGGTCACGTTCGTCTGGGAGGCTTTGACGCACCCGAACATGTACTGGCCCTCGGGACTGAACCAGAAGCCTGCGGCGGGAGGCGTCACAGTCGTCCACTAGGGCTAGACATCACATGACAAGCGTAACCACTGGGATAGGCATCACAAATGACAGTCGGCACTGGGGTTTAGGCATCACATGACAGTCATTTACTGGGGTTAAGGGCATCACATTGACAGTCATCACTTGGTCGGTGGATAATACATCAGCAAAGGGAGGCAATGCGCCGATTGGAAGTCAGGCGAACAATGATGGCTGGGTCAATGTGTGATGTGCCTGGACAGGCGCAGCTCACTGTCCAAACTGCATCAATCCTAGGGTACAGCAGCTGCCATGTCACAGTCGCAGACACCGGGTTCGGTGTCGACCAAACAACACCCGCTGTTACTATCGCAGCAGCACATGTGACACCGCCTCGAAATATCGTCAAGGTCGTGCCAGCCACTGGCGTTACGTTAGCATCGCCATCCACCGCCAGATGCGACGGTCTGCCTTCTGTCTGTTTGTGTGGAGCCAGCTGCGCTTCAGACAAATGACGTAATCTGTGACAGCACTCACTACTCGGTACTGGCAGTACCGTCTGGTGCGTCTTCATTATGTTGATGCATTATTTCATATTTATCGAGTTCCATTGGAATTGCAAGAAGTTATTTATGAGTCCAAGAAGTTAGAGGTCATAAAAAATTTGGTGTTTTAGTGTAAATGGAGTTGATATAACTTATTTTTTATTTTAAATTTTGTCACGAAATGCAATAGTGAATAGCTGTAAATATTATCGTTGAATCCTGTTGCACCAATAGGCCTGTTTACATGGGCGTAACGACCACTGGGTACACTGCACCCAGTAAAATTCAAAAGCCCAAAATTGACTGGGTACTGTACCCAAGTAAATGAACAGAACTTACATTAATTTATTTAGTTTTAAATCTGTGTGAGAAGTCAATAGGGGCATTTGCACACAGCAATATTGATTTTTTTATCAAAATTTATGGGGAAAATAAAATCCAGGAAAAAACCTTTAAATTTTAGTTACAATCAGGCGAAGGGTTGCATTCCACTTTGCATTGGTAAAGAATGTGCCTGTGACAATTCATAAAAAGCGGAGTAAAGACTGACTTAAATCTATTTATCAAAACAATAGTCACCCATAAAGCAAGCAAGCATGATTGCCACCCATTGCCCATCCCTCTGTTTCAATGCCCATTCCCTCTGCTGGGCCGAACAATGGCTAAGGCTCGGCTATTTGGCTACCTTTGATATTGTGCCATCCAGAGTACTCAATACAAGTTAATAGAATGTCTATGCACATATTTCTGATGATCTGTATATTATGGGGTGCAGCATGTTTAAAGAATATCTCTATCTTTCAAAAGTAAGTAGCCATTAGCTCATGAGTGGATGGTCGCCGTCATGAAGTTGGTATTGTGAGGCGACCAATATTGTAGTTTTTCATTACGTTTCCGCTACGAAACAGATCAAAGTAAAGACCGCAGTGAACCCATGGGTTAAGGCAGCTGACCCACCAGCTGCCCTCTAAACAACTTTTTTTTAGTCTGGGGCGCACTCTCCAATGTTTTTTGAGGTGAAAATATTTTTTGCAATGCTTTGTCATTCTGCATCCAATCTCACTCCGCTATATGCCGACTTGAAGCTTACCTCTCGACCTTGCGGGAACCGGTTTCTCCCACCTTCGCCGTAGCGTCGTAAAAGGCTCGCACATCCCCCTGTTACTTCAAAACCAAGCAACATAGATGCAATCGCGCGTAAAACAGCATGTTGCAACACTATGCCTGTTCATGTGAGAACTGCAATGTGTATGAGGTCATTTTTTGGTTTCAGGTCAACGGGTGGACCAGCTGAACGCTTCCAGGTTAAGTGAAGACAGAAAATCGAACGATGTCCAAAAAATAACGATTTTGCTCAGACCGTCGTATAATTATAAGTATAAATAATAACATTATTTGGTAACGCGTCTAGTGTTGGTCCTTTGAATTAGCTTCTGACCGTTTTTTCAATTTTTTAGGTCTAGGTTCGATTAAATGACCCTCTTAGAGAAACGTCACCAATCGTCACCTAGCCATGAAAATTGCTATGGGCGATTAGCAATTAGCAACTTCGACTCGATCACGTCCGGAAAAACTGTCATCAAACCTCAAAATTAGAAAGTGATAAATGTTTACAAAAGTGCATTTTCCCAGACCAGTTTCGTCTCAAAAAGACAAAAAAAGTAGCTCGTTTGGTTCGTATAACTGGTCCAAAAAAAGTAAAAAAAGTGAATTAAAAATGAACGTCATAAGATCTTAAACTTCGAAAAGCCAATCACCCAGTCAAATTAAGAGGAATATTGCTTTGAAATTTGGTTTTTGTAGTTTCGGGTCCATACCAAGTTCTCTCAAATGTAATTACGTTTTTTTACACATCTTTGAAAGTTTTTATATTTAAGAGACATTTTTATTTTTTGTCAAAAACACCAAAACATCTCCGAAATCTAAAGACTGCCATTAGAAGAAAATGCGATTTTATCTTATGTTTTTACGATTTTGCTTTAAAACTCTATTTTCTACAATCTTTCCAATATTTACCGCTTTTTAACCAAACATGACCGTCACTTAAACGTCATTAATCTCCAAAAATACTACCACCAATTTTGTTAAAAAAAATCACAGGATAACGTTATATTTTGTTGTAAAGCTCAGCTGCTAAAACATTTCATGCTGAAATGCGCTTTCATGTGGTACAAAGTTCATTTAAGAAAACCTCAAAAAACCTTGTCACCCGTAAAAGACGAGGGTTAAAAATAAGCATTCGTAAAAGGTGAAAAATACTTTTGAAGGAAAACATCTGAATTGAAATCAAAATCAGTAATTTCAGCATCTTTCCTTCAGTCTTTGAATTACAAAATTTGATTGTTTGATATTCAGTGAATCTGGTGGTGGTGGCGTCGCCGTCGTGGTCCGCCGTTTTTCGCGGTTCACGCTCCAAGCCGGTCCAGATATCCATTTGACAGCTTAGTTTTGATGACGTTAACAAATCAGTGCTTAGCGCTTCGTGATCGCAATCAAATTGGAATCGCGATTGCTATGTTTTCTGCAATCGCTATGCATGTATAGGGGAGCTAAGCCCTTGACGCCAGTGGAGCACCTCGTCATTTGTGTTCGCTGAGCAGAAGCGAAGCGGGTGGTCACGTCTTACGTGGATAATGGCCGGAAAGACTCGCTGAAGCAGCAAACCAAAAGTTAAGTAGGCTCCGCTTTGATTCGCTGCGGCTCAAGGATACAAATGGCGTAAAGTGGAATATTCGATTCACCCGAATCGGAGGTTTAGTCAATAGTACAAGTACCTATACGCTGAATAACGGCTGATTCCACGAACATTGGGCCGTTGTAATGGCATGTTTATCGGTTCGTTTATTGTTCTAAGAGCGGCGATAATAGCCGTATTAGAACAATGGTGGTCTCGTAGAGCATTCGAAGAATAAGGTAGAAACGGAAATGCATATGTTATGCATAACATATACCGTGGAAAGGGGTCGATTTTGTCTTTGAAAGGTAAATGAAAAAATCAGTTTATCTGCATAAACTTAAAATGTGGTAGCCAATACCTATAACCATCAAGACAAGTTTGTATATAGGGCGGTTTTTGAAACCATAACTGAAAACTTCAATGATTTGTTTTCTTCGTCATAAAAATAATCCGAGAAGAAGTGAGACTTCAGTTTAATAGCCGAGCTATTGCCCAGTAAAATAAACGTCTCAAAAAAAAGCCAGCAGTGAATGCAGCGGCGTCAATTTTCCAAACGATTGGGATGAGCCGAATAGGGGCGGAGCAAGGGGCATACATCAAGCGCAGGGCTTTACCAATAACCGACTGAAAAATAACAACATTTAATTATATTGATAAAGAAATATACCAATATACCAAAAGTCACAAACCAACGTTTAAAAACCTTTTTGGTTTTAGATAACTTCTTGAATGTAAAGAATAAACATGTCCCAAATGAGTTTTAGCCTTCTGGTTAGGGGACGCCCAAAAATCAAAGCTTTTGGACAGGCCCTCCGAACCGACCAAATGTGACTCTGCTGCTACTAGAGCGCGTGGCGACCCGGTATGGCGCAAACTATTACAACATGAGGCCTTTGATGTATGGCTGTGCCATTTCAGCATTAGGGAAGACGCGACAGACCATCAGCTTCCATGATGCAGCTGTATACAATAGACTCAAGACTAATACAAGTGTAATAGAAAAGGTAAAAAACTCACACTCGAAATTTTTTTTTGATTTTTTTGTTGGGGGGGTATTTTAGACATGGAACATAAAAAACTTTCGTTCAGAAGTGTACCAGTAAAACTTTGAGATGGTCGCGTTACGCCCCTGCCTGTTTACCGCAACTAAAATATATTCCGCGGAAATTTTCCACGAAATTTCTTTTCTAACATTTTCGCGTAATTTCATTCTCGTCGCATTGGCGCAAGCAACACGACACGCGAGCAGACACGCGTAAGAAAGTAGATCGGAAGAACGGTACCCAAAATCTAGGGAAATTACGGTTGAAAATGCAGAAAGAAATTCCGTGGAAAATTTCCCGCGGAATATATTTAGTGCGGTGTAAACAGGCCTAATGATTCACTTTCATATTGTCACCGAATTTCATGGTATCTGAGATGTGTTGCTCATTTTTACCCATAGTTCAACATGGACCCAAGATCTACTGAGCCTGCATTTTGCCTTTAGATCATTGGTCACTTACAATGATCATCTGGGATCATTGTAAGTGACCTCCTAGCGGCAACCACCGGCAGTTGTGGTTGAAGGGACGCCTGCTAGGGAGGAGTTGGTTTGACGCGCCCCGGGCAGGTGTCTTTGTAGAGTTCAATGCCGACAGTTGGGAGAGTGTGCGGGCGGCGCTACGCCGACTGCAGGACTCGGTCTCACCATCCTCATAAGTAGTGTTATGAAAATGACCTCAATCCACCTTGACGAAAGAGTAAGACGCATTTCACCTTGAGAAAGTACAGCTGGTGAAATTAAATACGGGAGTTAAGTTCGTATCTCTGCTCATGTCGTTTTAATCGGAACCTACAGTGTCGGTATGCTTCGGTAATGCTTTTCTCATGGATTGTTTTATCTGGTCGTATCTGTTCAGGTATTCTGAAAAAACAATAAAAAAAAAGACAAAAAATCAAAAAAAAAATCACAAAAACAAAAATAAGTAAATCAAACAAAATAATTTAAAAAGAAATTCATATCCAAAAAAAAACAATAAAAATAGCAAAAACAATTAAAAAATTAACAAAAAAATAAAAAAAAAAATAAACACAAATAACAAAAAAAAACATAAAATAAAAAAAAAAGAAAATAATAAAAAAAAAATCAAAAAACACAAATCTATAAGATTTAATAAAATAAAAAATCATAATCAAAAAAAAAACAAATAAGAAAAAAGAAAAAAATATAAAAATGAAAAAAAAAAATTCTATATAAAATTAACAAACAGATATACAAAATCATAAAAAAAACAAAAAAAAAAACAAAAAAAAATAAAAAAATATGTAACGACTAAAGCCTGGATCAGATAAAGAAACTGAACCTTAGATCTTTTTTGAATTGTATTTTGGGTTCGGAATCCCAACCGGCGATTCATGGCAAACAAACATGTCCCGTGTATAGCTACCGCATATTGTTCTCACCGTTGTAGGCGATTTTGGCCAGTTTGACGGAGAGCTCCTCCTTGATATGGAACACCTCGCGGTCCAGCGTGTACGTCTCCAGGTCCAGGTGGGTCTGGTACAGAATCTCGCCGCCCGGAGTCTCATACACGCCGCGGCTCTGTCGGGACAGGGCCGAGATCAGTCACTCATCACGATGAGGGGGTGAGGGAGCCTCCTGCTTCACATTCAGGGGTCTTGATGCGTCAGGACACATCAGTTCAGTGATCTCCCACTAAACAGTCCAGAGTTCGAGCACTGAACGGTGTACGGTACATGGTGGGCTGATCGGTTCCCGCTTCATTTCGGTCGCACATACGGCGAGTGAGGCTGGCTGTTTCTGCAAACTTACTCCAGAGGTTACATATGTCCTGGCCGACTCTATCCTCGTTAGCTACCTTGAGGCCGACGAAGCGGTTTTCGACGATGTCGATGCGTCCGACGCCGTGCCGTCCGCCGACCGTGTTCAGGTACTCCAGCAGGCGGTACGGGTCAGTGACCTCTTTGTCATCCGTGTGGTCAACAACCCGCACCGGGATACCTGTGGCGACACATTTGGAGACGTTATACACCAAAAGCCTGTCGCCACTAATTTTCGATGGTTTAGTAATTAATTTAATCAATCAAATTTACCTACTGAAAGCTTCTCGGGAGGACATTTCCGATGGCTGTAAGACGTCCACTTACAGGGTAACTATTTGCCATTCGGGTGCCTACTTATTGAGAACATCCGTGGAATGCAGGTCACAGGATTTTATATTATTGCTTATTAGGTATGATAATAATTCGATGGACATAAAACAGATAAATGCATTATATTCTAGCTTTAAGTCTCATTTATACAAACATTTACGTCACTGGTGAAAAAGTTATCCTATTTCTGTACCGACGCCGCCCGGTACCTACTCACCGTTCTTAAAGTGTACTGTGAGCAGGTGCGGCTTGTCGGGTGCATTCTCCGGGTCAGTGGTCATCTGGTACAGATCAGACGGCGCCACCGTGCTCGGCCTCTCCAACACACCCGACTCGAAGCTGGAAACAGGTCGCAATGTGTACCCGAGGTTTCAGACTCCAGCGCAGTAGCGGGCAGGGCACTTACTATAGGTAATGTAAGCAAGATTATGGCTTCCGGGATGAATCTGTCCTAAGTGTGTAGTGTGAACTGTATATGTGTGTATGTGTGTACGGTGTACCTTGTCATGAGTAGGGCTTAGGTCCGGAGCAGATGCTGTCGAGCTATGAAACCGATCGACGGTTTTCACAGTTAGCGCCTCGTAACGGGGCTAAAACTGGGCGACGACTAATGGATATCAATGGTTAAGGTCTTACAGTGAATCTTAAATCGTCTATGTCTGCAATTAGTTCCACTTTAAGAAATTGATCGAGATTGATTGGCATTATATCGCGCCAGGGAAGGCGTGCACTTACGTCTGTCAAGACGTCCGTATTTGAGTGGACGTATTCCTGTCCGGCTTCAAAAGTCGCCGCAGTTCCATAGTTGCACTGACCTGATGTGCAGCAGGTTGGCGTCCATTGACCAGGGCTTCTTCGGCGTCACCGGCAGCGGGATGCTGTTCTGTTTGGCGTAGGCGAACAGATCGGCCCGGCCCTGGAACCTGTTGTAGAACTCTGGCATCCTCCATGGAGCCAGCGTCTGTTGAAATAACGAACATCCAAGGAATAACCAGTGGTCATTGTTGACCTGATAATGGCCAGTGCCGTGCATACTGCATACATATCCATTTCATGACTGTTTATAAACAGCCGCAGCTGGAAGATGTGGAAAGACCGCACGCGCCGGCCAAGGGATTCCTATATGCCATGTGTTTATGTTCCCATAGTAAATATACCGCCGTCTGCAGATATCGGCACTGACCAGTGACCAGTGACCAGTGGCCAGTGACCACGCTGCTGATGATTGGTAGGGCCCCAATGCTAACTTGAGAGATATTAGGGTCATTCTTACCATGCGACGCCATAGGTCTATGATATTAAAATGCGGCATTGTTAGGACGCTGGCCGGACCAAGCCTATAAAAGCGATGCCCCATGTATGCAGCATGTTTATTGTGTTCGTTGATGTTCAAATTCAAAACGCTCGCTTTCTTTGATCCGAAGTGACGTGTCCGTGTGGGTCTGAGGCAGACGTTCAGCAGTGCTTACCTTGATGTTTGGTGCGAGGGCGGCCACACCCAGCTCGAAGCGCACCTGATCGTTCCCCTTCCCCGTGGCGCCGTGGCTGATGAAGGCGGCATTGTTGTCGATAGCTGCCTGGACAATACCTGCAGGAACGGTGGTCAGAAGGTCACTCGGCGGCGATAGCTGTTCTCGTGTTTAAACCATCGGAGACGTGGGCTGTGTTCTGACCGTCACATTCCCGGCGGGAATCCCCGGTGGGCATTTTACTGTACTGCAGCTCTGCTCTGCAATGTACTCATACATTGGTATTCCTATCAACTACTTGCTACCGGAATCGGCAGAAAGCACTTTTCTACCGATTCCCGGAATCCCCGCGGGAATTGACGGGACAGAACACAGCCATGATTGTCTGCCGTCTGTCATAAGAATACACTTTGTAAACGGTCGCCCGTAACCCTTCGGAAACCCCTCGTATTAATGGCGGCGACGATATAGGTACAATCATCTTGATCTGTATCCGAACGTGAAACCGAATCATCCAGACGAAGATATTGGTATTTTATTATTAAGTCGCCTATCCCGCCGCCAGTTTAGCTGCCGATGACACCGACGCACCTTGGACGATGCAGGGTCGGGCGACTGAGGTCCCGAGCAGGTAGCGTTTCTCGTAGATGAGGCCGCACTGGACGGCTGGCCAGATGTAGTCGGTGACGAACACGTCCCGGCGGTCATCGACGATCACCTGCCCGCCGGAGGGAGGTGGGGGGACGGGGGTCCACTGAGGTCAGTCGTAGACAAAGGCAAGGGCGGATCCAGCCACTCGGTTTTTTGGGGGGCAACTTTTTTTGGCATTAAGGTACCCCCATTTTTTCTCGCGAATTTGGACTTCTTACCTTATTTGTCATTCGAGGTAATAAAAAAATGGGGAAAACACATTTTTTCGGAAAAAAACAAAATTCGGGATTTTTTTCTCGAAAAAAAAAAATAGAAAGAAAAAAATAACAAAACGGGGGAAAAATCACATTAAAACACACAGAACACCACTTTCCGTAGAATATACACACCTAAGCAATAATCACGTTTATTTCATACCAACTCGCAGGGGCGTCACCGATAATTCTTGAGGGGGTCACCTAACATGACGAAAAAATGCATATCCGTTTTGTCTGCGTGTATTAAAGCCTTTGCAGCATTATGTGGATTTTCATCGGTTATTAATACGTATTTGGTTTAGGTTTAGGTATTTTATGTATTTGATGATGCCGATGTTCGCGTCACATCACTTTTGGCAGACGTTCGCCTTTTCGTAACTCGGCAAGGTAGCTATCCTAACATGTAGCAGCTTTGAAAATTAACCCTCGGCTTTACGAGGCGGGTAAAGATTTGGGGGGCTACAGGCCTCCCTGATGTTTTTTCTGAAATCACATTTTAACTCATGCGGCACATCTGCAGAAATTTCAGTAGCTGCGAGTTGACAACAATTATTACATATGCTGCAAAATTCTACTGACAATTGGTTTCCAGTTATTGGGAGAATAATGACACCGTTTTTAGTGACGATTATAGTTAGTGGGAAGAAGGGTAAATGATTTAAAAATTCGTGAAATAGAGTTTTGCAGGCAAATTACTAAACAGGGGAAAAAGCGGATAAGATTCGAAAATATGACATAACTTAATTAGGAAAGGTCAAAACGGATTTCCGAAATTTTAGGTTTCTTACCCCTAAAAACTAAACAAAAATGGGAAAAATCAATAAAAATCAAAATTTTCAAATATTTTGAAAAACCGAAAGGTAAGTGAGAGAACTCAATGTGGGTAATACCCAAACCAAATTTCAAAGCAATGACTTTCAAGTTCCAATGACTATTTGTGATTGAGTGATGGCTCCCTAAGGTGAAAGAAACTCATCACGTCACTTTGTATCACTTTTTTGGACTTATTTTGACCAGATACCAACAAAAAGTTAGATTTTCTGTATTTCTGTGACGAAACTTGTCTAGGGCCATGCTTTTTATTTGCATTTATCAGTTTCTAATTTTGATGTTTTCTGACGGAGAAAAACCGCTTTTCTTGACTGACCCCGACGTTTAGGTCATTTCACTGACCTGGAAGTTCCCACCCAATGACCCGAACCTTAAAATTGCACACCGTTGGATTTCTCACATGACAGGCAACATGCTGGTTCTTACCGCCGTTGCTCTATGATGCTTGGTTTGGAAGTAACAGGGATTCCTGTCAGCCCCCCTCCCGCTACGGTGAAGGTGGGACAACGGTTAAGGCGAGGGTTATTGTTCTTATGAAGTGGCCCTGGCAGGAATTACCGTCAAGGAGTGGCCTTCTGCCAGACACTTAGTTGAAACAATTTTTCCCATTTTCCTAATTTGTGAAGCACATCGAAACTAGTGTTGATGTGACCGCGGAGCGGCGCGAAATTTTCCAAATTTTGTATTGGAATAAGCTGGATTTGACTGCTTTCAAAGCTATTTTAACGATAAATTGTTATCTTTCCTCGAGTACCAGATTCACCATGTTAATACCACATAGTACCAAATCAGCCCGTATTGAAAAATGTGGGTATTCACTGATATCCTTTGGGGGGGGGGCCAAAATATATGTTGGCCCCACCTTTTTTCGCTTTTGGGGGGGGGCATGGCCGGATTGCCCCCCCTTGGATCCGCCCCTGGACAAAGGATGACATGGGGTACACCTGCGTCAGTCGGATCCAGAGGAGGGCGTGAATTCGGTTGGGTCTTGTCTGAATCCATCCAATATTGAGCTTAGTCTACATCCGGTACGAATCGGTAATTTTCACTAGGGTGGATACAATATAATCCATCCTGGCTGCTATACAAACTGTATGCAGCAAATACGGATTGGGTAATTTTGGTGAATGCTTGCGAAGCAAGCGAAGTAAGAAATTATAGGGTTATGCTATAGGTGTATAATATTTAAATACATACCTGCAGATACAGCAAAAAAACACAAATAATTATCTCACTTCGGCTGGGGCATAATTTGTTTATAAATAGTATAAATAAAGACAATTGATTGCATTTTGCGTCGTTTGACGTTGGAATACTGTCTAATAAAAGGTAACACCCTCTCGGCTCTCACCTTAATAGCACCGAGGCTTGTGGCCTTTTCCTTTGCTGCAACAAAGTCCTCCTCCTGCCCAATGTTGGCCAGGTAGGCCACCACCTGATAGCCCTGTTCTCGCAGCCACACCAGGATGCACGAGGTGTCCAGACCGCCCGAGTAGGCGAGCACCACCGTCTGCGGAGGCTGCCGGGGCTTTTTGGCAGACTTGGACTCCATCACGCTTAATCGTTTAACTAGGGGACTTAGTCGACGACCGTCTCACAAAGCAGCGAGCGTAGCGGAGGAGCGGGACAGCAGAGGCAGCGGGGATGGGTGGAACTCGTGCGACAGTCGGAACTGAAGAGGACACACCACCTGACCGTCTCCGCCGCCGCCAGACAGCCGAGTGACGGTCTGTCAGCTCCTGTCTGGCTCGCCGCTGGCTTGGGCCGCGAGCTGCTGGGTGGCTGTTCGTCTGGGGAGCACGTGAACCCCGTCCAGGTCACGTGACCCCCCCCCCTCCGCGGGGAGGTGTGTGCCGGCTGTGTCGCGGTGACGTGGCACTTGTGACGCTGTGTTTCATCCGCGGACCCAGCCGCCAGCCGCCAGCGCCAGCCACAGCGGCGGTGTTCTGTTTGATGGGTACTATGTGCACGCTCAGCCGGGATCGGTGGAGACGAGGAGCGATGTCGGCACACGGGCCGGGCAAGTGTTCTGGTCTTCTCCGTCGCGTGTGACGAGCACCGCCCCACCACAGGGCGTCATTACGGTGCAGTAGCTCGAGTTCTGCCCGGAGGTGATGGCCTCACATGAGCCACAGTGGTCTTGGCGGATGGGCCACCGGGGCGGCCCGTGTGCTGACGGCTGGGCGGCCGGGGGGTGGTGCGGCGGCGTTCAGGGCAGGACTGACGCTGCTCGGAGCACGCTTTGGACGCGTACCGCGGGCACAAGGACGCAGGAACCGTTGGGGGGGGGGCCAAGGGGTTTACTTACGCCTATGGGTTCGTTGCAGAAAATTAATCCGCTTCAGAATGCCCCTGCCCCCCCCCCCTCCCCACTTTCGGACAGGTTCAGGCGCCCTTGCGCGGGCGTGCCCTGGTGGTAGTACCACTGCGTGTCCGGACACAAAGGCGAATGTCATTATGGACGAAATGTCAATTTTGACGAATGTCATTTTGGGACGATGTCATTTGACGAATGTCATTTTGACGAATGTCATTTTGACGAATGTCATTTTGACGAATGTCATTTTGGCGAATGCATATTGCCGAAGGAGGACACTTTGACGACATGTCTTTTTGACATGTGAATATGCCGAATGGCGAATGCTAAATGGCGAATGTTTTTTTTGTCGAAATGTTTTTTTTGCCCAATGTAAAAATGTCGAAATGTCTTTTTGCCGACAAGTCAAAAGGTCGACATGCGATTTTGACGATATGTAAAGAAGTCGAAATATTTTTTGACGAATGTCATTTTGCCGACGACGAATGTCATTTTGCCGACATGTGAAAAGATCGAAATGTCTTTTTGACGACATGTAAAAAAGTCGAAATGTCCTTTTGCCGAAATGTGATTTTGACGACATCGTAAAGTCAAAATGTGTTTTTGCCGAAAATGTTTTTTTTTTGTGACATGTGAAAAAGTGAAATGTTTTTTGACAAATGTCATTTCATTACCGACATGTGAAAAGATCGAAATGTCTTTTTGCCGAAATGTTCTTTTGTCGACATGTAAACAAATATAAATGTCTTTTTGACAAATGTCATTTTGCCGACATGTGAAAAGATCGAAATGTCCTTTTGCCGAAATGTCCTTTCAACATGTGGAAAAATCAAAATTTATTTTTTGCCGAAATGTACTTTTGTCGAAAAAGCCCAAATATAATTTTGCCGAATGTTACTTTGTCGACTTGTAGAAAGATCGTAATGCCTTTTTGCCGAAAAACCATTTTGTTGACATGTGAAAAGCCAAAATGCCTTTATAACGAATGCTATTTTTTGTCGACAATTGAAATATTCGATTTTTGTTTTTGCCGAATCCCGAATACATTTGGTGCAATCGGCAGCAATAGTCGTCATGTGTCGATGGTTGATTACTAAGTCAATGTGCCTTAACACTCGCCTTACTGACACCCTCCCCCCGAGTTTTTTTCTTGAATAACTTTCTACACATTAAGCGCATCTTTCTGAAACTAACAGTAGCTGAGTTTACAGCAATTATACGTGTCCTGTGAAATTGTCATCATCATTGGTCAATATTTTTGGAGATAATGACATTTTAATGACGTCATGTTCGCAAAAAAAGCGTCAAATATTGGAAGAATTGATAGAAAATATGAATTTTTAAAGCAAATTGAAAACAAAAATTACCAAAGACGTAAAATGTTATTTTCTTTACAATGAGATTTTTTAATTTCACAATTTGGGTGTTTTGAACCCAAAAAAGTAAAAAATAAAAATAAAAAAATCCTCAAAATCAAAACTTTCAAAGATAACTAAAAGGGAATATATGTGAGAGAACTTAGTCTGTACAATACTCAAAACAAATTGCAAAGCAATATCTCCATTTTTGACTGAGTGATGGTTTCCTATAAGTGTAAGAAACTTATAACGTCATTTTTTCTTTAACTTTTTTTTAATCAGATACGAACAAATAGGGGAGAACGGGGCACGTTCTGTCACGGGGCACATTATGTCAGCGGGGTTTCCTCGTGAACTAT